>WYDI02029861.1:0-141780 GCA_009867235.2 Psittacus erithacus
CAATACTCCAAGTGAGGTCTCACGAGAGCAGAGTAGAGGGGCAGGATCACCTCCTTCGACCTGCTGGTCACGCTTCTGGTGAAATGGCAGGATACAGTTGACTTTCTCAGGTAACTCAGGATCACTGAGTTCACTCTACCATTAAACCTCTGTCACAGCAGCCTTCCACAGTCACTGTCCAGGATAAAGGAAAATGTTGTGAAATGTGGAAAAAAGCTAACCAATCCCAAAATATTTTAACTTGGCTTTGTACTTATTCATGGCCTATGAGATGCCTGCATTAATCTGAATGTTAACTTCCTCTAAGAAAAGATTTCTAACTCATTAAAATTGCCTACACTTAACAACTCAACCATCAAACCACCAAATCTATAAGCAAGCCAGGGGTGACAGGGTGGGCTTGTTGCCATTTATGCATATGGAAATTTGGTGGACGTATGGCCACTTCCTAAATTATTATTTTGCATGCTGTGTGCTTATGGCAGAGAGAGGAAACCAGACAAGTATTTTGTTTATAATTTCCCCAAGAACTTCCCCAACTAGGTAGTCCAAGCAACATCTATAAGAAGAAACCACTACTTTAAGATAATATTTTATGTATACCTTAGTAATTACAACTTCCTTTAGCATTTAGACTTCACAGTATGTTTGCTGTTTGAAAAAAGATTATGGTAACTATACAAGCCTGTGCAAGCAAGAGTTGTATTCTGAAGCAGCTTAATAATTGCCAGCTTGGTTTTTAGCAAGTGAGGAGTTGGAGAGAGCTTTGTGCCATACCACAAAGACACCAGAAACTGAAGAATCTGAGAGTAAGGAAAGACAAATGGAGAAAAATTATTTTAAAGTATATAGTCTGAAGTTAATAGCTGATAGCAAGGTTAATACTATGAGGATTATGAAGCTCACATTGCAGAAAAGTGAAAATAAAACAAAACAGCATTTTTTTTATCTATAGTTCCCCCTTTCAAAAATGCATATAAAAAGGGAGTATTTCTCTCAACTAGCTCTAAATTAAGACTAAAATAGATTGGTCATTTTCCTTCACTTCTGCTTGACAAGCTCACTTTCACATCAAGGTAAAACACAAGTAGCTAAAGAGCTGTCTGAGGATCACTAGAGGATGGGAAAACTGCATAATATCCTGTACTGCTTGTATTACCTGTTCACAGTCTAACAGCACTTTACAATATGATTCAATTTAGCCTCAGGTTTGCATAATGGGAAACTAGGGCAGTGCTGATTTAAGCTTAATTCACATACAGACACAAGTTATTGTTTTTATCACTTGTGTCTCAGTGGAGCCATTGACTCAAATAGGCACTTTCCTCACAGGGCAAAAAAAAGTAAGAATAGCTGTACCAGGCCAGAGTGCTATATCCTCCAGCTCAGTATCCTTTTTTGGACAGGGACCAGTAAAAGATGTTGAAGTCAGACTATAAGAACAGGCTAAGCACACAGTGATGCTTTGCCAGAATGCACTCTAAGCAATCAACAGCTTTAGGACTTCTCAAGCCAGAAGCATACACTCATGTATCCCAGCTGCTAATGAAATTTTCTTCCATGAGCTTGTCTAGTTGATTTTTGAAGCTGGGTAGAGTTTTGGTCCCCACAGCACTCTGTGGCAGAGGCTGCCAGAGCTTAACTGTGGATCATGGAAGATAATTCTTCTGCCTCCTGAACTTTTAAACCTGCTATTTAACTTGGCATCATGTAATAGAAGTAGTGGAGAAAGCAGCAAATAACTGTTCCTTGTCTATCTTCTCTGCTACTCTTTATTTGATAGCTCTCTACCATATCCCTCCCTCCTAGTCATTTATTTTTCGTGCTGAAGAGCTGTAATCTATTATGTCAGGCCTTGAAAGGAAGCCATTCTGTATCTCTGATCATTGCTCCATTCTTTGTATGCTTTCTCCCTACTTATCTTTTTTGAGAATGGAGGATACATGAGTTGGGCACACCATCAGCTCTTAGAGCAGCACAACTGTTTCCCCTTCTTTTTCTACCTTATTCCTTTCCTAACACCACCTAATTCTCTTTTTGCCTCTTTGACCCTCACCCTCACTGTGCACTCAACTGGCATTTTCACAGAACTGTCCAAAATGACTTCAAGATCTTTTGTAATTACTAATAGCTACTTCATAGCCTTCCACTGCATATGCAAAATTAAGGCTGTTCTCAAAAGCACACTACTTTGCTTTTATCAACAGTAAGCATCAAATAGCATTTTATCACCTAGTTATGAAATGTGATTTTTCTACACCATTTTGAAGTAGACTTTTTCTCCTCTCCTTTCATTATTCCCTATCTCCCTTTGCCAGATCACCCATCAACAATCAGCACTGGCACTAGCATTGACCTCTAGGAGACTCCAGTGATCTCCTCCCCCATGAAAACCCATTAGATATTCCTACAGTTCAAGTGAGATTCAGTGTATAAAGGAAAGCATTTCATGTAATTTCATGTGTGGCATAGCCTGTATGGCGTCAACAAGCACATGTTTCTCTTAAATCCCAGGTCACATCTGTCAGTCTCATGCAGATGTTTTGGATATTGCAGAGCATTCAAGGCAGCACAAAGTGCCTATTTTTAGGTCCCTGGGTCCAACTCTTTGTTTCTTGTTTCTTAATGAGTTAGAGACATATAAGGACAATTGCATTGCTCACCAGTTTTGTTCCTTTTCAAAAGCTTGGAAAAGCTGTTCTGGAAATTCAGACCTACCATATAAAGCTTTTACGCATGCAACTGCTTTAGTAAAGCCTGTAATAGAGTTACAAGGGATGAAATCCTTCTGGAAAAGCAGTGATAACACTTTCCTATCACACCTTATTTGTTTATGCACCTATTTTTTGCTACACTTTCCACAGTTTTCTTGATAGAAATGTTAGACTTCCACTACTTCCCCAGAACCTGCTGAAAAAATATTTCATATATTGAACTCACATTTGCCACTTTTTAATCATCTGGTACTAAGGCAGTTTTAGGTGCTACATTATAGACTGAAACAGTTCTACTTCCCTACACTAAATGTTGATGCAAAGATGCTGAGCTAACCTGAGCACTGTCTCAGCATAAATTAATCCATGAATTAATCTGTCATCCATATGCCATTAGCAGCCCTTGACAAAAATGAGAGAGGACATGCATCTAATTCTTGGTCTCTGGTGCTTTTGTGTTTAAAAGCTATAGCCATACCAGCAATTCCTCCTAGGGTACACGCAACTGAGGGTATTCAAAAAAAGTTCTTCCGTTCCTGTGGTTTGTATCTAGTCCTTAGCAGAACATCCTACATTAGCAAAATGGATTATTTTGGCCAGCATTTGCACTGGGGCTATGCTGCTATTGTCACATCAGTAAAAAGCTCTCACTCATCACTGACCTTCTACGCCAGCAAAACTTTTAAAGTGGAGGCTTGGCCTATGTTTTAGTACTTTCCCATGGCTGCCTCAAGGGCCACAGCAAAATCTCGGCTTTCCGCATCTCTGTGGTCCTGCCTCCAGTTTCAGTCTTCTTCCTGCATCTTTCTTTCTACCTGTGCTTTCAAAGGAAAGCAGTGCCAGGCACTTAAATGCGTTTCGCACTGTGCCTACACTACATACATGCCACCAGAAAAAAGGGGAAAGGCAACGGGGTATGAATCATTTATCTGGATTTTCGCTGGAAAGATGAAAGTGAAAGCTTCTTGGGGATATTTAATCCATGAGTCAACACCATCATTAAGACGTCAAATCTTCCTGTGAATTCAAAACTCGAATAACTGTTTGAAATTGATTAAGCAATGTCTCCTTTTGTGTAATGAGTTGCAAAAATATTACATTGTATCTAAATGAGTATACTGTCATGTAGAGCTGTTTTAGAGAACTCATTTCTCTTGTCCACAAGGGAATCTATCTCCCAATGGAATTTATTCGTTCATAGGGATCTTATTTTTCTGTGACATCAGATGCAAAATCTCTCTATTTTGTGATTTATTCACAGCAAGTCTTCTGGTAAGATACTTGAATCTTTTAGTAATATTTAGACAAGCTCAGTTTCTGGCTAAAACTGCTGTAGGTTATTCCTATCCTTAGACAGTATCATATCACATAAATGCATTAGGACGTTTTTCTGGACTACACTGTCTTTATGTGTACTGGAACAACTACAGAATAAACAAATGGATAGGAATTCTCTGTGGCTGACCTGTGATTTGGAGTTCTCTCTCAATTCCTTGAGCTCCATTTTCAGTGTACAAAAGTAAGTACAAGCATCAAAACCATACAACTGTCACTTCCTTTAATGTCCATCTGTGCTTACTTATCTAAAAGGAATACAGTGTGTAACGTGCCTTCATGAACACCCATGCATCAATACATCTCTATTCACATCTATTCCATCGCTATGTTGCACAGGTGTCTGTCAAGTCCAATGCTATTTAAAGCACCTTTTGTTCCTTGCCTTCTTCCTTCTCCACCTTCATGGGGGAGAAGATCACTGGAATCTCCTAGAGATCAAGACTAGTGCCAACACTGCCCAAATTTGATGAATGGAGAGGAGAAAGAGTCTACTTCAAAATGGTGTAGAAAAAAGGTTGCATTTCATAACTAAGTGATGTTTTGAGGAACAAAAGAAGGAAAATCTAAGATGAAAGTCAAGCCACGCTGACTCTTCAGTAGACTTCTGTGGCTCACCCTCCCTGGAAGATCCCCGTTCACAACGACTAATTCTGAATACTTCACACCAGATTACAACAGCACAAGAGAAACAGTGCTACTGAAACACCACACTATTTAATGCAAGGGCCTACTTTGCTGCCTCAGGATTACCCAGGTGCTAAGATTAGGGTTACTTTTGTGCCATGCAAACTACCAAGGAGCAGGGAGGGTGGGAACATTAAGAGATAACAGACCGAATTTTGACTACAAAGTGTAGGAAGACCTTGGAGTTAGATTTATGAAGAGCAGCAAGTTTACAAGACCCTTTGTGTCTCACCCTGCTGCTGCAGCACATTTTCAGAAGCACATACAATCTTCAAAGGTGCATCCAGAAAGCAAGGCATAGAGCAGGCAGCCAACATCAGCAGACAGCAGCTCCACAGAGGGCTGCACAGGTGCTTCCCCAGCACACAGCAGCACAGGATGCGCACGGGGTTGCTGCAGCATGTCCATATGCCCATCAGGGAACTGGCTCACTTGGCAAACACTGCAACTTGGACAGGAACACATGGTACTTCAGGTGTTAACCACAGAGATGGTACAACTGCCATTCCTTCAAGAGTATAATTTTCCCCTTGGAAATACCATAGAAATAGTAGGCTATAGAGGCTGGAATGAAGCAGTAGCTTAAAAGCATGAAATCAGAGATATCCTTTCAAGTGGATATGGTTGACAGTATGCTATGATAGGTTAAAAAACCCAAACAGCCATGATAAATAAATATCTCTGGGGGAGGGGTTGAGGACAGGGTGGGAGATTCCAGTTAGGTGGATGCTTTAGCCCAAATATCAAGAAGAAACCTGCAGATGTTTCAGGCCGTATTTCAATATGCAAAGCTCAAGCTAAGAGTCTATATAACAGATGGCAGTTTCTGAGTCACTAAACATTATTATTTGGCAACAAACTTATGCTCTCTCAACCATTTCTTAAGGAATTCTTGCCACAAACTGCTGTGAAAGCGATGTGTATTCTGTAACATTCAACTGCAGTTTCTAAACTGACAAGCAGATCTCCATATAACTGTAGACACAGATACATATTTAAATAAAAGATCTAAAGTAAACTTGGCATACATCTGCCTGAGTCAGAGAAACCAACACTGAAGCCCAGAGGCCCACCATTTTCTGTGTATTTCTGGATTATTTATGTTTGAACTACACTATCTCCTAAGATATCAAATCTTTTTTTTAGGTAGATTTTTAGGGAATTTCAGTAAATATGACAGAGGAATTAAATCTTGACACTAATATCTTAAAGAAGCTGTTTTCAGTGCCAGATATCTTTGAAACACAAACAAACCATGTTTATAGGTTGATTACAATGCTACCACGAGTGTTACACATCCTGCTCAACAAGTAGATTCAGGCTGAGATCAGATACACAAAGAGATTTGGGTACCCAAATGCTTCCTGATTTAATTTAGTCTGAGTTTGATGTGCTTTAGGCACCAAAACACTTTATAGGATCTGGCCCTGTGTATCTTTGCAAAGCTATTGGAGGCATTACTCTCATTGACAGGATTAAGAAGTCCCATATCCAGTCTCATCCTCAGTTTATTAGGCTATAACTTTTTCTCAATTGCATCAATAGTGTTAACAGAAATAGCACATGACCCTTGTGTGATAAGGGTCTTTATCATAACAGCCTCCCAGAGAGTCACAGTCTCTACTGCAGAGCTAATAATAGACAACATTCACACAGGGACATAATTCAAAGGGCTGCACACGCAAAAGACATGCACCAAAAACCTCATAAAGCACCAAATGAATTATGCTCTGCATAAAATCAAACAAACTGCATGCACTGGACAGTGATATGTTCAATGCAAGCTATCTGCATAACAGCTGCCTATCTTAAACCCCAATAGAGAGAGAAATGGTAGATGGTACGCAATAGCCAAATGATTGTGTGTCACATCTTGGGCAATGATGCTACTATTTTTGCCTCTGTGGTAACTCCTTCTGCCCCTTACACATTTTATTCCTCTCTTGCAAGACTGTTGACTAGGAAGAGAAGAAAAACTATGAGCAACAAAAGCAGAGACTACTCACAAGAGATCAGTATGGTCTACTTAAATATAGGAAGAGGAAGTACAAAAAAGGGGAAAGGATGGCTTGGCTTAAGGCAAAAGGAACCTTCAGAGTTAAAGCATCTTCCTTTCAGAAGGAATATCCTTTTTCACAGAGCCATAGAACCTTTGGAAGGGACCTTAAAGCTCATCTGATTCCAACTCCCTTTCCATGGGCAGGGACACTTTCCACTAAACTAGGTTGCTCAACTTCCTCCCCTGTTCAATATCATACAGTTTACCAAGTGAAAGTCTGCTGGATGAAATGCTTCTTTCACAGCAATATGCCAGCGATATCTAGAACTGCTCATAATGGAAAGCAAAGCCTGCAGCTATCTTCTATAAACGAATGTTGTTGCTTGTAACCACATATGTATCCAAAAAGCAATGACTCCTTTCTGTGTTGCCATTTTTGGCACAAACCTGCATTTTTGAAAAAGAATCAAGGCATCATGTTACACAGAAGAAAGACATCATGTTCCGAGCTGGAAAAATACTCTCCCTTTCCTCTGCGTTTTGTCTATCAAAACAGGGCAACAGAACTTTGTAACCTTGATATTGTACGCTGATGTCAAAAAATTGTACACTGTTATATCCTGTTCACTGTGCTAGGTACAAACAGGAACCTACGCTGTTAGTACATATGGTAGCAGTAGTTTGGGAAAGGCAACAGTTACTGATATAAACTACAGTCATAAATAAATAGAAGATGACTCTTGAGGATAATTAGCATACAGAAACCTTTTGGATTTAACTTTTAAAATTCATGGGCTTTCCTACTATTTTCTTTACGCATGATGCAGTTTTATTTTGTGGCTGATTCAAGGAACAACAAACCTATTATATGGGTAGTATCACAGCCTAATGTCATTGCAAAAGTATGTAGAGTGAAATCTTGTCCTTTCTGAAATGCACAGGAGTCTGTCATTGAGTTCAGTAGGGACAGGATTTCAGCCATCAACTGAAGGTGTTTCTAAGTGGTAAGATGAGGCACCCAGCGTAAAAACGTACTAGTTAATGTCAGTGCCTAGACAGAATTTTGTGTCATACGGTTTTGCTGTTTGAGGGACTTGCAGTAAAGGCACATGAAATTAACTTCCAAAGTCGAGCTTCATGAACTCTCCTTCTGTAACTAACTATGTATGCAGAATTAGGTGTCACTAGAAAGAGCCCTTCGTGATCTCTTCTTCTCCTGTAATGTTTAATGCACTTCTGGTTAGCAAAAAGTGTCCAACAACTCTAGAGATGTCAAATGTTTTCTGACTTGACTTTGTAGTAGCAAGCATAAGATAATCCCTACAGATTTAACCTTGCCAAGCTTTCTCCTCCTCTGTATTTTGTACTCACAAAATAAGACATCCATGCATCTCTACTGGTTTCTCGCCTTACTCCTGAGCTTTGGCTAGAAGTATCTGCAACACTTCTCTTGTAGTGACTTCATTTCTATCTTTTTTTTTCTTTTAGCTTTTTTCTTCTTTCCAGCAAGTGGGAAGCAAAACAAAATATTGACTCACAGGCTGAAATAAATCACTAAGTCCAAAGAAACCTTTGAAAGAGATGGCTGTTTTCCTCTCATAAGACAGACCGCATAATCTTTAGCATATTCTTTTCCTAAGCAACACATCCCTTCTCAGAGAGCAGTGTAAAACCACCCCACATTTCTCATCACTGCATATTTTTACAGTTGTTTGGTTGCTGCTTCACAAATTGTAAAATGCACCAGTTCAGTCAAGCGCTGCTTCTGTCTGTATGAAAACAGACATAAGAAATTCAATGCCTTTCTCAATTCTTTCCCTTCCAAACTCCCATCAGCCGCCATTACAACCCTTTACAAACAGTATCCAGATGTTAATAAACATCTCAAACTTACATTCTTCAACCTTTTC
Source organism: Psittacus erithacus (assembly GCA_009867235.2). Lineage (NCBI taxonomy): Eukaryota > Metazoa > Chordata > Aves > Psittaciformes > Psittacidae > Psittacus > Psittacus erithacus. The sequence continues at coordinate 8,646 of WYDI02029861.1, forward strand.
CTATTCATCTTTTTCTACATTTTATTTTGTTTATGCTACAGCCTTTATTGTTTGCTCTTATTTCCAGCTCACCACAAAGTACGTTGCATGAGTGTCAACAAAGATTCCTTTAATATGAACCAAAACAACATTATTTGCTTCCAATCCAGGGAAACGGAACCTGCATTTAAATTTATGCTCGTTGGACCTTCCACTAATCATTTTCTGGATGGGAATTTAGTGTGGAGCATCACTGCGTGTTCCAGTTGGAGTTCAAAAGTGAATTTTTATTTTCAGACTTCATAATAACAGAGACTGAGGATCTTTTCCGCATTTTTAAAGCGTGCTTCATTCAGTGGAAAATAGGTCCCCAGGTCAGAACTATGCATTGTAAATAAATACAGGCCTGATAAGGTTGACAACTAACAGAAGTAGAATACACAGCATCTTGCATAGGCTTTATAGCACCACTGAACACACTTATGGGCATGCTGATTTTGACTAGAGAAAGGGGGTTTAATAGCTATATGGGAAATATGAAAACATATTATAATGTGTTTGCCATAGTTCCCATAATGGTGTGTGTAGTCATAGGACCTGACAACAATGATAACTGGCAAAAAGATTTACTAAAAAGTAGTAGCCTGTTTCCAGAGTCCTGGGACTGAGGCTTAAATGAGGGGAGCTCCCCCAGGGTTTATCACCTTTCTCAGGAGGGCTCCTGCAGGGAACCTTGAAGATTCCAAGTTATTAAAAGAGGGTGACAGCAAGTCTGGGGAATCACAGAGTTTCTTAGGGAATCTGCAAACTCCAGCTACCCAAGACATAGTTCTTTTGAAAACCACCTTAGGATCTGAAGTGTGGTGCAAATCTGGGCTGGACTTTCACTAACTAAATCACAGCTCTCCTGCTGGGTACCCTCTCCTGCAGAGATGAGGATAATCTTGTTTACTATTGAAAAACTCACTTGTCTGGCTGCTATTTGTGCCACAGGACTGAGACTTACTATGAAGGGTTAAACCCTTGCCTCCAATTAATATTGTTTAGTGAATCTAATGGATATTGCTGGGTTTGCCAGCCCAAGCTGAAGAGTGGAGAAAAGCCAGCGGCTTACCTTATTTCAAAGCCATGACAAGGGCTGGCAGTATTGAGAAGATCAGAAACATGGAGCAGACACCGTGGAAAGCCAAAGCTCTCCTGGCACGTAGAGCCTTGACAACGTACAAACATTGCCCTTGAGCCTCATGTTCAGATCTTCCCTCAGGGAAATTTGGTCCTAGAGCATATGCTAACACCTAGGATGAGACAGCAGTCTCTGTGCCTCCCCTGTGGGACTGAATCAGACCCAATCCTAACCAAAATCCATCCAAACCAATGTTTTTTAAGTCATTGCTAAACTCATACTAGCCTTCTGGAAAGTGTTCCTGCTAATCAGAGTAACAGCTCAGCCAGATAGGCACTTGCTGAGCACAGGACTGTCTGCACCTGCGCAGATCTGCAATGCTGTGTAATATCCTACACTACTATGGTGCGTGCCCTCGACATCCAAAGTGCTCCCCAGTGGGTGCAGCACCAGCCCCTGCACAAGGATGCTTGGTGCTGCCTAGACACTGCCTGGCGTCTGCTCCTTACCAGACTCTAATACTGTGTGCTATTGCTAGCTGCATCTTTTCAGAGATGGTCTGGTTTCCAGCTCATACAGGTTTAAATGGATTTGGGATTACCAAAGTGGCCAAGATCCCACCAGTGGCCTCCATGGGAGCAGAGCCAGAAGAAAAATCAGCTGGAGCAAAGAAAAAATTAAAAAGCCATGGTTCAGCTTTCTGGTTTTACTTCTCCAAGGACTTTGCAAATGGAAGTGAGAAAATTTTAAAGGAAATGGAATTATGTAGAAAATGATAGTTATTATTACAGCCAGCCTCTAGAGTCTCTGGCAAAACTAGAGACCCTCGGGCTAGATTTTGCATCAACACAGTCCTTGGTTCGAACAAGCTCCAACCCAAATAAATAAGAGAGGAAGGGAAGAAAGAAAAACAGGGTGAAGAAAGTTAAATCAGAGTAGTAATAGTGCTGTCCTTGAGCACAAGCCCTGTGCTCTGCTCCTGAGCAGAAAGGTAGGAGAAGAAAAATACACACACACACACAAAAAAAAAAATAAAGGCATAAAAAATGTCTTTGTTACAGCCCCCTGCTCATGCCACAGCTCCGGGGTTGCTATTTGTTCCCGTTAGACAATTTCACTTTCCCTGGCAGCTAATTTTTCCCCCTCCTATTCAGACAAAAACATCAGGAACATGACATGAAACTGCAACTCAGGCAGTAGATGCTGTTATCCTAGACTCATAGAATGGTTCGGGTGGGAAGGAACCTTAAAGATCATCTAGTTCCATTTCCCCCACCATGGGCAGGTACACCTTCCACTTCAAAGACTTGTCCATCCTGGCCTTGAACACTTCCAGGGATGGGGCAACCACGGCTTCTCTGGGCAACCTGTGCCAGTGCCTCACCACCTTCAGTGAAGAATGTTTTTCCTAATATCTAATCTAAATCTCACCCCTTCCAGCTTAAAACCATTCCCCCTTGTCCTGTCACTACATGCGCTGATAAAAATTCCTTCTCCAGATTTCTTGTAACCCCCTTTTAGGTACTGGAAGGCTGCCATAACATCTACCCAGAGCCTTTTTTTCTCCAGGCTGAACAAGCCCAACTCTCCCACCCTGCCTTCAGAGGAGAGGCGCTCCAGCCCTCTGGTAGCCTTCATGGCCTTCCTCTGGACTCACTTCACCAGCTCCATGTACTTCTTACACTGGGGGCGCCAGAGCTGAACACAGTACTTCAGGTGGAGTCTTGAAAGAGGGAAGTAGAGGGGCAGGATCACCTTCCTCAACCTGCTGGTCATGCTCTTTTTCATGCAGCCCAGCATACGGTTGGCTTTTTGGGCTGCGAGCACATGCTGCCAGCTCATGTTGAGCTTACTATGACAGGATAATAGAAATCAGTTGTGATTTGAGCATAATTATGGGAAAGGCCTACCTTATTTTAATTTGGTTTTAAATAATCTGTGGTCTGTAGCTGAATACTCGTTCAAGGAAATAACAGGTATAAAGTGATCACTGACTACATGCAGCAAAGGACCAGAACATTAAGATAATTAGTTGCTGCGGTGACTCAATGTACAACATTCCCCAATACTACATGTTAAACATATTCATGTGTAGGATTTTCTTGTTTGGGGTGGTAGGAAAGTAGATATTCCCCTTATCATGCAGGGGTCTCTTCAGAGAACGCTCCACAACATCCCATCCACTCAATTTTTAGAAAGGTTTTAGAGATACAGCAAATATGGCATAACATCAGGTTAGAATTCAGGATCACGGTCACATCAGAACTAGCCAATGCCAAAAGCCACAGAAGAATTTGGTATAAGAAGCTAGAAATTCAGTACTCATTTCACAAAATCCCACCACCTGGAACTAACACAAATAGAAAATGAAGGGACCTAGACTGGCAACCTCATATGTGAAAAAACAAAACAGAAAACCACCATGATTTGATCAGTTTGCTGTTGGCCTATTTACCAGAACATGCTTGCCAGGAAATTTCAAGCCAATGCAGTCAGAATACAACTGCTTTCTTAGCTTCTTCACACAGTTGCTCCCTTACACCACCGTAGTCGGCCTGATGCTATTAGAGCAACCATATATTAAAAAACCAAAAAGGACATTTCTCTAGATCTTTAGAGGTGATACTTGGTGTAGCCCCTTCTGCTGTATTTTGACTCTCATTTCAAGCCCTCCTATTGCTGCTTTTTTGGTTCTTGCTGAGCACTGCTTGAATCTTTTTTATGAGAGAAGTATTCTACACCAGCAGGAAAAGCCACTTTTCAATTTATCAGTTGACCTGCTGTGTTCTGTTTGTGAAATTGTTAAGCCAGTTCCTCCCCTGTTCTGTATTATCTATTTTACATAAATGATTCATGAGGGTTTGGGGGTTTAAGAGTATGCAGTAATTATACAAAGGATCATATAAAATATTTATGAGGTTTAGATAAAATACACCTGCTGTGTGGATGCATTACCTACCAAGTCTTACCTCAGCTGGACTGGATTTATTTATTTTGGCTCTATTCTCAGTTTCCCAACCTTTCCCACTCTTTCAAGCCATATAATCTTCTAACCAAGGAAGTTAAGAAATTAATGTCAATGAAATCTGTTCAAAGCTTTCACTTTTACTGATTTTACCCCTCCAGATAGTCATAGATATCATAAAACCTGATCTGACCAGGGCCAGATGGCATGAGTATGCCTCATCCATTGTACTAATGGTTTTAGAGGGGATTACTTGAACAGTAGAGAGCACATATCAAAGAACAAATGCTTTTTCTTGCTTGCACTGAAAGACACAAACCAGCACTTAAAATGCACTCAAAATTAAATAATTTAATGTCTTCTTTAAAAAGGCCAGTATTAAATAAACAAACTATGTCATTAAGTGTATTTATAAGGATACCATGAGAGGATGACATAAATGAATGAGTTTTGCCAGACCAAGTTTCATCTCTGTATCACTGCTCCCAAAGGGGAACAACTGTGCAGTTATCATTCCATTACACTGATGCATGGCTTTTGTTCCTTTTAGAAAATGAAAAAACTAGAAGATTCACCAACTGAAAACAGCTTTGCTCATAAAAAAAATAAAAACTATATTTTTGTCCACTTCATATTAGAATGAAGAACTTCAATATTCAAGGGCTTATCAGTACTTTTTGATGAACTAGTATGTTAAGCCTGATGTCTTTGGTAACCTTTTGTTTCCACCTGAATCAGTGAGCATCTTTTAACCTCTGATATTTCACATTTGTTTCCAAAGAAAACCCTTATATACATCATTTCTTTAGAACAATGAAAGCAGCGTCCTAGAAGTATGGTGTTGAGCATGAGGATTATGTTTTGCACTGTAACACTTAGTGGCTTATTTAAAAAATAATATTCCATGACTAACATAATTGCATAATGATGCTAAATAATACTAAAAAAAAATGAAAGCTTTCTAACAATGTTTTTGGAATATACCCTGAAAAGTCTGTTAATGAGCAACCTTCAATTCAAGAGGAGCTCAGGGATTATATTCACATGAGCTGCTTGTTTTAAGAGATTAAATTATATGAGACACTAAAGGCAGCATTGAGCAATCTATATATCACTACTTATGTCTGTACAGATCCACAAATACGCCAACTCCATGGACAACAGGGGTAAAGAAGATGATAGAAACAGTGGTGAGGAAGTTGCAGCCCACCAATCCCCAATTATCTTTAGCTTGGCAAGCTATGTGGCTTATTCTTGTGGTGGGCAGGGCTGTATGGTGCAATCAGCCTTCAAATGTGCTTCACAACATGAGTGGTTCTTCATGAACCACTTATAGACCACTTGATCTGAGTGGTCATCTTTTCTATGGATAACACAGAGCAGGATGAAAAAATAAAACCCTCTGAGCACTAGCTGCCTGCTTTTGAGTTTTAAACTTCTATACAGGTTTCAACTAACAATCTTACATACTCATTCTGGGAAAGATTTTTGGAACACTGGTCTGTAGCTGGGGTGGAAGAAGTAGATGAGTCACTTTCTATTGGTTGCATAAACTTTAATTTCTAGTAAATGGTTTTCTAAACATGCATTTCACTTTTTTTTTCCCCCTACTTGCTGATGTTGATTTGGCATTGATTTTGTCTGCACCAGAACAACAGTGGTTGCTGTTTTCATGGCAAGTTCTGTTTTCACATTTTGGTAACTACAAAAAATAGTTTTCCCAGTACTAATCAAATCAATTTATCATGATTCCAGAGCTGACAAGTTGTGGCTTCTCTGTGGGTACACTTAAGCTTATGCTTTTCAGCTAAGTATGATATTCATCCTGCCTCCCAGCTGGATTTCACTTACAATATGCATGACCTAAATGGAGAGCAGCTCCTTGTAACCATGATCAGAATCCAACCCAGACAGTTAATTCAAGGAAGGAACATAAAAATACCACAATAGTTTTTGATATGCCAAGGAGAGCATCATTATAGCATACTAAAATGCTATATATGGTGGCAGAGAACCAGCAAATAGGTAAAGACTTTCCACTTCATGCTGCTTTGATGGGGCTTGGCATACACAAGAGCTATGTTACACAAAGTGTGACAGGAGGTCGGCCTTCATGTGTAGCTAGACTAGTCCAAAAAGCCTAAATTTCCCTCACTGGGCCACTGCCAGGGACATCTGTACAGGGATGGGGACTGACAGACCGGTTGTCCTAAAAAATCTCTCTTGCATGCATTCCAAGCCAGTAGCACACTGCTTACAGCAGCCCACACAAGTGAGACGGGACAGAGGCCCCCAGCCAACATGATCTAGCCCTCCACTTGCTCTGCTCAAGTACCAGTGCACAGATCAGAGTGATATACGGCATAGGAAAGCCCAAGGCCATTTCTTGACCCTCTGTGACAAACCCTGCTACACACTACCATGTGGGCAAGTATGAAAAGTGGCAGCAATAAAGACACCAAAGGATGATGTCCTCACTGTAAATGATCCAGCCTCCAATCGCATAGTGAAGGATCTGTTAGTTTCCATGGGGCAATGAGAACTGAAGCTGTTTCACTGATTTTTCCACCCATTAAATTCCACATCACTCAAGAGCTGTATTCCACTTTCTGTAGTCACCTGGCACCACCACTTGCATTTCCAGATCTGGCACAAAGCATTTACAAGCAATAGGCATCATATGCTCCTTACTGTGCCGTGAAGACATGCTGCAGGTGTCCATCTCTTTCCTTGTCCCACTGGGCAGTTTGAGGCTACTCTAGAAACATAGTTCACTACCTGCCTTTGACTTTGCTCTTGTTTGAGTGGGGGGCAGTTTGTTGCCTGATATGGGACTAATACTTCCACTCTTCCAGAAGGGCAGCTTCCCAGCAGCAGCACAACCATGCCTCAGTTCTGCATGCCGATAGAGATAATGGGAGCAAATAGATCTGCCTTTCAGAGGATATGCTTTATTTTGTGGGGGGTTTTAACCCAATATTCTATTTAAACACTTGTGTCATTATTACAGAGCACAGAAAAAGTGCAGGACAGCTGCTGTCCTTCACCTCAGCCAGGAGGCCAACTGATCTCAGTACCTTGCACCAGAGATAGGGGCTAAATACTACTGTGTACTTGTAAGCCAGTTTTAAACATTGGAGGCAAATAACTCTGAAATGCATTAAATCTGGTTATTTTAATTCCTTGTCTGTCAGACAGTCTTGGACCACTCCTATAGTTTTTCAATACTAAGCCCTTCTTCGGTCTCCACTAAGGAAGCTGGAAATTGTGTGTGGTAATTTGACTATTTTATCAATTTAAGTGTGTTAAGGTTTTCCAAAATAGCTGGAAATAATACCTAAAAGAATCTTAGCTGTAAGATAATGGATAAATATCCAGATCCATGGACTACAAGGTCTGGTAGCAATTCTAGAGGGAATCACAACAGTTTGAAGTGAAACAAAGGTTATTTGCCCTCTCCACACTTGATTACCTGGGGCCACTCTGTTTACACTGGGGAATGGGTAAGGAAGGAAAACCAGAGTTGTCAGGGTTATCACAGGGCTGACCAGAAAGGGAGCCAAACTCCTTTATTCCTGAACTTTAGCCACTACAGCCCATTTTCCCTTTCATTTTCTCTAACCAGTAATCAGCCATGTCTCACCACCCAAGAATGAAACTGCCCTACAAATACATTACATACTAATAAAGGAATGCATATTTTTCCATCATCTCTAGCCTCCTATTTTAGGAGGTTAGTTTTGGCTTCTCTCCCCATCTCCCTTTCCAGCAATATTTGTCTGTCCCTTTCCCTTCACAGTTTCTTGAGCCTATTTCAATGGGGGCTCTTGCCATCCTTCTCTCCCTTGCCTCTTGCTCACCCGCCTCTTTGCGCTTGTTCCCTTAATTATAGTTCCTACAGTTTTCCCTGAAACAGGCTGGTGTGAACCAAGTAACAAACAGCACTGCCTTAAATGCAAAGATGCTAATGGACTAGGTGGACAGGAAACAAACTCCAAGATGACAAAATTGCTGTTACACAGTCCACACTAAGGAATGTCTCCAAATACTCATGAATGATGTAAGGGACGCAAGGGCATTCAGTCACAAAAACAGATGAAGTAACAGTTTCTTCTTCTCAACTGCCTGGCATTTAATATATCAGTGACATGGCAGCAAGCCTTGGCTGTAGTACAACTTGAGCCTGTATGGATAACAGTCTGTATCTCTGCCTTGCGGGTGCCACATTTATGCCTTGTCAAACAGTAGTGTGGGAACATTTGCAGAGTTTTCCCTCCAGAGCACAGGAAGCAAATAATTGCATGCAATTATAAGAGGCATTCCAAGGGCACACTAGCAAACACATGTAATAATAGTGTTTATTGTTCTTCTTCCTCTAAAAGGACACCAATTAGCCTTGCACTTTTTCGGACAAAACCTTCCCATTCTTCTCAAAAGAGGATCTTTGAATGAGCTTCTTGTGCTCAGTAATGCAGCTCCTCAACATACTGTAATGTGCCTTACATGAGTCAGAACGGCTGAGTAGAAAGTAAAGACCCAACTGACATTTTGCCTTCTGTCACAGTTAAGCAGTTATGAATGTGGACAAAGCAAAAGTTAGCAATTCAGGCAATGAAGTCGCCACCTTGCCAGAATCCAAATGGATGAAGCTTTCTTCTCAGAATATAACAGAGATACAAGGATTCATTCAGCTCTGTAATATAAAGAATAGTGCATAATTTACCTTTATGTCAAGCTGCCTGTGAGTACTTCAGCTGCCATTCTGACTGACTGCCACCATGTGTTGTCTGTTTATGCAGTGAGAAACAAAAGGATTTGGTGTTTGGGTTCTTTTCCAGTTCTTATGTCCTTTAATTTCTGATTTGGAAAGAAATTCAGTGAATTTTTCCATTTTTCTTCCTGCAACTCTATCAGAGGGAAGAAGAGGGAGGGGAAGGGCAATATGAGAAGAACAGCAGGAGGAAAAAAGTTAATACCTCAAGCATGTCCTCATGCCTTTAAAATTCCAAGAAAGGGTAACAATTTCCATTTCACTTCAGCCAGTCATCATCTCCTCTCCTATAGGGTGCTTGGGAGTGGCAGAGCAAATGCAGTAAGAGGTATATCACAAGCAGCTGAAGCAGGAAACCTGACAGTGTTTTAAAGGTCAGGAAAGTTTCTTCTCAGTGAGCTGGAAGTTGTGATGTAAAGCCCAATCCTTTCATAGAATGGCTTAGGTTGGAGGAGACTTTAAAGATAATTTAGTTCCAACCCCTTGCATGTGTTCATACTCCCATTTCAGTGCTTACAATGTTATCCCCAGTTCACTCTACATTAAGCTTTTGGGGAAGTGGTTTTCTCCATTGATTCTCCAGAGGTGTTTGCTTGTGGCCACATCTAAATACCACTTGTGCAATTCATGAATCACTAGCATTAGTTACTCTCCTTTGTTCCCTAATTGATCTAGGGAAAGTAAAATGAGATAGAGGCAGGTTGCAAACAATCTTTCACTGAGTGACAAGAGCTTTGGCAAACTCCAGCTGAACATGAGTCTTCATACAAGAATTCTGTATGAAGATTCTCTGCTGTTACCTGAAGTCAGCAAACTTCAACCCTTTCATAAGACAAGCATCTGAGCACTGCTGTCAGCAGTGAGACCACTACATTGGTAATCAAGTAATGTCAGCTCATCCAGCCCAGAACTTTGCAGACCCAGATCTTTGCTCCTTGCATGCCACAGGGTATTTTCTGGTGCTCAAGGCTGCCTGTGAGGAAGGTTGATTCCATAGTCTAGCAAAGCTAGCTGTCAAAGAAGATTATCTGGGCATTCAGCCTACATTTGTCATTTGTATTTTTCACATTTCCACTGTTTTATGCATATAAATAAGCTATATGTATACATTAGCTTTTCTACGTTTTAACAGCCAAGTATTTCTGAGTGAATGTTAAAGAGATGGCAATAACATGGCAAGGCTAATTAAACATTGAGCATGTTGCTATGTAGCTAGCATTTTAAGGAGAACTACAGCTGCTGTGATGGGATTTTATTTGTGTGCAAAAAAAGAACCCCTCTTTAATTAAATCAGAGATATATTATTCAGAAAAATAAAATATCAAACTATTTTAGCTGTCAAAATAATGAAGAAGAATCTGGTGGGAGCAAATCAAGCCATTTAACAATTGTATAAGAAAGCTACAATTTATAGGAGGAGGTGAGGCTTGTTCTTCATATCCTAGATGATCATGGCTACAATAACACATTTATGATGGGTTTGCATGAAGTAATCCAATCTTAAATGGAACAAAAAGAGATAAATACATATAAATATAAGCACAGATCAGAAGTTTCAGCAGGTATGCCAAGTGAGAGATAGAGATATCAAATGTCTTTTAAGAGTTCAGTAAATAGCTATTCTGAATGTTAACAAGTGCAGACAGGCAATTTAAACAAAGACTGAAGGAGCAAGCAAGCCATACCGCACTGCTCAGCTGTCTCTCTTACTAAGCATCCAAGATCATCACATGATTGCTATTTTCCTATTTTTGATTTATATGGTAAATCAAAGTCTGAAATTCAATTTTCCATATGAAATCTAGTTGCCAGCTCCACTTCAACTCTGCTACCATAGCACTGCAAAGTTCCTTTTCCCCTGCTATTTCCATGTCAACCATTAACTCTTTAAGCCTTTTTTTTTATTACTTTTAAGACTGCAGTCACTATAAACACCCTTTGATATGTGAAAACAAACCAAACTTATCATAGCCTGTACTTCTTAAGCATCACAACATCTATACTGCAGCTGTACAGACAACTCATTGTGCCTTCTGATAGCTGGGCAAACTACAGTGTGTTTACACAACTTAAATGTCTGCAACTTAAGCAACTCAATAGACAAGGTAAGTACCCAACTGCATGTTTCCAAGGAGCATCAATTCTTCTAGCAAAAATGGTTCATAAAATTAAGTGTCAAAACCAGATATGGCTGTATCCGCAGAGTCATCTGGTCTGATAAATGGCATAGTGGATACATTAATATGGAGAAAAGTAATAATTTAAAGCCATGTTGGTTCTGCAAAATATGCCAAAAATTTGCCCTTTGCCTACACTGCATATAAAAGGACAGAAGCAGGTCCCACCAGTCTCACAGTGTTACTGAAGTATTCTGAACTTCTGACTGATTTTTAGGAATATATCCAAGCAGCACTCCCAACTCCTGCAAAATTGCCCTTGAAATAAGGAAGATGTTGGCACACCACATTTGAGCAAAACCAGACTTCTGTAGTAGGATGAAGCACTGAGCCATTTAGACCAGCAGCAACAAAGATTAGATGCAGTTAATGTTGGAGTTTTATATAAACACAATCAAGCATGTCATATCCCAGAATTTCAACAGCCTTCCCTCTTCCAGACAATCCGTCACCCCTATGATGTAATAGGGAAACCTCCGGACAGGAGAAACATTTTCCTATGCTGCTTTTTACTGAGGTCTAAAGATTCACTGCAGGGTTATTTTCACCAATTTTCTCCCATAGGTCAAAACCACATGTTTAAGACATGCATCCGTAATGAATATCACTGTCATGTTCCCGAAGGCAGCAAAACACAAGGAAAATTTTGGCAAGATTAAAAATGAACTAAACACCCTACTCAGACTGAATGCCAATGTGCAAAGCTGGTTAAGTAGCAGCCATGCATAAAAACCTCTGACATGAACTCTGCATCCCAAGATTATCCATGCTGCTAAATTTGAGGCTCTGATTCCCAAGTTGAAGATCTCCATGAATCTCTTTAAGGAATATACAATATAGTGACCAGAGATAATTGCTTGCATCCAAAGCACAGCACCTTTTGTTAGAGAAAGCTACCATCTTTGAGAAGGAATAGCAATCTAAGAAGAGACAGCAGCTGCCAGGACAACCCTTTGAGCAGACTGCAAGGATGGCATCTTCCACAGGCAAATGGGAGACAACAAATGATGTCTCATGGATGTGATCTGCAACCTCAAGGGATGGTAGAATATGAGTGCTCTAATTACAGTTTTGTACAGAATATTTGTCTTGAACATACAAAGAACATAAGACTTCAACCTGAATGATAGCCACTCTTCCTAATCCTCCCTTACTCCCATACTTTGCAGTGGGTCTTCAGAACCCCCAGCTTGAACCAGGAAATTCTACCTAAAAAGGTAAAAAGCTCCCTGGCATGACATATGGCAGAGGATCCAGATCCAGTTTTTCTCTGGTCCCTGAAACTCTTCTCCTGACACTTGCAGAAGAAATGAGGATAAAAATTCCATGACCAAAGAGACAATCATATCTCAAATGGTGCTAGGAGCAAGGCAAATAGAATGATCTAAAAGATTAAAAATAGTATAGATGCTGCTGAGCCTCACTGAGTCACTAGCAAAGTAAGTGTAAGTAAAATCATACCATTAAGGCCCAGTTGATGAATTATACCCACACTTTCATTACGGAGAGACTTAATCAGCCAGAACACAGACCACAAATGAAGCTGACTTCTTTTGAACTTAGAGACACGAAGGAAACCTGGCAAGACTTCCAAAACACCAGAGACCAGCTCAGGTAAATAAACCTGTCTTTGCTTCAAGAGCAACATGAGCAAATACCTTTTATTTTTTCTATATTAGCAGGGGAAAAAAACCCTGTACTTACTTGTCTTACATCTTTGTGCAAGTCATTAACAAAATGACCATGCTACAGCAGAGTGTAAACCCCATTTTTATTAGAAACAGGACAAATGAGACTGTGTCTGACAGTAGGCTACAGCTTAGCAAGTGTGAGTTTAAATCATCTGCAAGGAAGTGTGAATTTAAAAACATAACAAGCAATTCCCATCAGCACAAATTAAGGGCTTGGCAGAAAACAGTGTCAAAATAAAATGCCTGCTGTGAAAGCTATAGAATGAGACTGTGATCTGTATTTAACACTCTTTAATTAAAAGTTACCAGTGGAGAATGGATAGTTGCTTGATGACACTTTGTTAGGAGGTTGAAAACTAGTATCTGCAATGTCACAAATTCATGTTAGAGTTGCTGAGGATTTAGAGAGATATAAACAAGTAAAATGAAGCCCTGAATCTGAATAGGAACCCCAAGATCTCTTGGTGTCCTGGTAATGATTCTTTACACATCATCCATGACAAGACACAAGTGTCTGTTTTCTTCACAATACATTAAATAGAGGTCATACAAAAATCACCACAGCAAATGAATTTGGTGTGTGAAAATACCAAAAGGTTTTTTTGTTCCAGAAAAGGTGTGAGAGAATCAGGCATAAGGCCATTCATTCTGCAAGATGGGCAATAAGGCAGCTAGATGTGGCAGCCAGTCACCCTGGCATGGCAGTGCATGGCACAGATGGACTTTATCCAGGAACAACACAGCCAATGTTCCTTGGGAGCCCAGAAGATCACATGATAAATAGCAGAGCATGTCCCAGAGACTAACTGAGCATAATAGTCCCTTGAGTTGTTTTAACGCACCTAGAACCTTCTCCTAATCCAGATCCTAGTCCATAAGGATACAGACTCCTTATGAACATCACTTTCATCCATAGAAAAGCTTAAAACAAAAACCTACGTCAGATAGCATGTAAATATTGAAACCTCTAGAGAACAAATAATTTTCTGTAGCTATTAAGAGCCACACTGAGCTGTGAGTAACAGTGCATCACGAGCTCTTTCTGCGGCACTCAAAGCTCCACTGTGAACCCACATTTGGAAGAACCAGCGAAGGATTAGGAGAGACAAATTTCCCATCCTACTATCTTGAGATGTCCTAGCCATTTTGAGCCTTTTTGTAGAAAAGATGTTCTGGCTGCAAACCCATTCCACCAGTGGATTTTCTTTTACAAAGGAAATGTCATTCAGAGCTACAGGTGTTTACGTCAGTCAGTTCCACCTACATCTAACTGCTAAATTATTTTTATAGCTTTGTAAAAGAGCCTCACTTTAAGGTCCCTTACAACCCAATCCATTCTGTGATTCTATGGTATGAAGTCTCACACTAACCAGTTACTTTTACACGCACAATAGTTGTTCCACCAAGAATTCATGCACATTAAATGAAACAAGACCAATACTTTTTCTAAAGAATTACACCCGTTACTGGCAGTAACAAGATTCACATCTGGCTTAAATGGTGATTGGTTCTATGCATTGTATTTAAGCACATAATGTTAAATTTATTCCTTTGCTTTGCTAGCGTTCCTGTTAGGATTTTTTCCCCAAATGAAACAAGAGGTGTAACACAGATTAGTCACATCTGAGACATTCCAGCACATTGGTTCGCCAGCCATTACCAATCCAAATGGAGTTGTGTGTGAAGCTTCTGCTAAGAAAGCAAAATACAGACAAATTTTTCCAAAGCTTGCTCAGATAAAGAGGGGATCCTTGAACTGCTTTGCAGGAGCCAAGCAAAATGCATTAGCTTGCACTTCCAGTATGCAGGGCCAAGGGGAAAATAAACAGAGAGCTAGCCTCACTTATTGGCCTTGTGCCCTTTCCATGCCATAAAATGACTGAGGCAGCATGGAAGAAATGTTCTCCATACCCCGATAAAACATACAGGCCAGCTTGCTTGTATCCTCATTTCCAAAAGCCTGTGCTTTATTAACAGGCACAAATGCATTGCTTCTTTTTGGGTGCCTGTATGATATCCAGTGCTTCCCATTCCACAACTTGAAGTTTGATAGAGTCCATACTGTCAAGGAATGCACGAAAAGTGGTGCTGTGCAAGAAGGTAAGAAAGAGAATGAGGTACAGTTTTGTATGTAATATGATATACAGACTTTCATACTGCATGCAGCAGGAATAAAATTAGTCATTAGTTAGATGAAGTATAAATTTTACGCTCCTGTAGTCAGTTACTTAACTGATCTTTCCAGAAACTTGGCAAAAGAAGTGTATTGCAGCTATGCATATATATTATACTTAATGATGGCCATTAAGCCTGCAGTCATAAGATTCAGTTTGCCTTTTGCTGCTAAATTTGTGCTGCAACCTCACAGATTTTGTAATAGCTACTGACAAGGTAGTCCTGTGAAACCATGACCCTGATTAGTAAAGGGGTAACTGCACTCCCCTCTTCATCTTCATCAGTCCCAGTGGGTTTATACCAACAATAAATTTGGTTCATTCTTTGAAGATGAAAGTTGCTATAAAGTGCACTATATTAAAACCACTATAAAGACTTGTTATTTTTGCTCATATACTGCTGAGTGATTGTTTCCAGAAGTCTAATGGCACCCCCTGAACATGCACACTCACTTTACTTTCTGGCTTGAAGGATTCCTCTTAAAATTGTAAGCCACTTTTCCAGTTTTTGGTATATGGTTTCTCAGATGCTTCAGGACTACAGATCAGCCTTTCTATAACCCAGACAGCTGTGTGGGAATACAGATCTACTGTGAGGTAGAAGTGATACCACATCTTAAAAGATGGAGATGATCCAGTGGACCATGTTCAGAGTCAGATGCTGATCTTTACTCTTGACCAGGCCATGTTCTGGTGGGTTTGGATTTAGATTTGGCAGTGCCAAATTCTCACCATCTTTGACCCCAATCACAAACCTCCCACAATTCATATTATGAATGGTTTGGGTTGGAAGGACCTTAAAGATCATCTAGTTCCAGCCCCTTGCCACAGGCTGGGACATGTTCCACTAGACCAGGTTGCTTCAAGCCCTGTCCAGCCTGGCCTTGAACACTGACAGGGATGGGGCAGCCACAGTTTCTCTGGTCAACCTGTGCCAGTGCCTCACCACCCTCATAGTGAAGAATTTCTTCCCAATACCTAATCTAAATCTCCCCTCTGTCATCTTAAGACCATTCCCCCTTGTCCTGTCACTACAGGTCCTTGTAAAAAGTCCCTCACCATCTTTCTTGGGGCCTCTTTTAGGTACTGAAAGACTGATACAAGGTTTCCTCTGAGCCTTCTCTTCTCTAGGCTGAGCAAGCTTATTCTTGTGACAATTTCTTCCCCTGCATGACTACTTTCTTTACTTATGAAAAAGCCTGAGAATCCTGCAGGACCATTTATTAACTTCTGAGAATTTTTCTCCCCCTCTTTTCTTTCAGCACAGAATCTCTGAATCACTGTTTTCCAAAACAGTATCCCAAGACTCACACAGGCTTTTTTTTTTTTTTTTGAGGCTGCTGACAGAAACATTAGTTCTAGCAGAAGAACAACCCAGGTTTGAGTACCCATACAATGATACAAGCCTAAAGTCACCAGGCGCTTCCAAAAAGGAAGCCATCTCCAGGTATGAACCTTCAAAAACAGTACTCTTCCTACTAAAACTGTCTGCTTAACCTACATTAACATACAGCTCTGCTGCATGGATGCCAAGAGTATGATTTCTGAGCAGCACTCCAGAACCTTGAACAAAGGCTTTGTTCAAATTACTAAGTGCAAGCCTGCCTCCTGAACTCTCCTTTTCTCCCCCTTTAACAGCTCTATCATTTGTTTCAATTTCTGTATTAAGCAGCCAGCTGGCTTCTCAGACCACATCTGCTAACCACCTTCACAAACCAAGCATCCCATCTACGCCTAGAGAGGCTTTCTCCTAAACAGGAAAGATTAAAAACATTAAGAATGAAACCCTCAAGACTTCGTAGGAAGAGGAAAGGAAATAGTGAGGGGGGAAAAAATAAATCTATTGTTTTATACCATATATAACAATTAAATAAATAAACTTTCACTTCAGTAATAAACACAGAGAAAATGAACTGAAATAATAGTCACATATCTCAGTTTGTGTTCTTGTGTAGCAAAAAGTACATCCAGAGTCTGGTGGGTGAATAACACTAGTTTTCCTGGCATTTGACAGCCAGAAATCCCCGCCTGAATGACCATTACAAGCCAAATAGTATTTTCATAGGCATCTCTTTAAAAAGATTAATCAATGTCAGTAATTAAAGCAAGTCTATTAATCTGACTTGCTTGGGTTTGGAGCAATTAAGCCACTTGCGTCTATTCCTATTGCTTCTTGTTCGACAGTCAGAAGTGACCACAGCATGTACCTTCTGCTACCTCTGCTCCTTTCCTAAGCTGCCAAGGAGTTAGAAGTTTGAGAGATTTAACCTACTGTTATAACAATTCTATTCTAGCTTAGCTTCCAAAATCCCTATTCCTGCCTAAGTTTCTGTTCAGAACAGAAGAAAGGGCATAAACAATCACACAGACAACTCCTGCAAACTACAGGCACAAGGAGGATTTTCTCACAACAAATATTCCTTGTAGCTGCATGCCTCACCTCCTTCAAAAGCTGTTTTTTAGAAAGGACACTATTTTGCTTTTTACCAGTTGCTTCAGAACAACCCTTGCATCAAGGTTGCCTCGTGTTTTAAGACAGGGGAAAACAGCTGATCCAAAACAAACCAGGGTTCACAATGATTGTTGCAACATGGAAGCAAGTCTGCTTCTGCTAGAGAATTTTCTTTAAATTATTCTAAGTTCTAGCCATTACTGAGCAACTTCCCAGAGCATCCTTATTAAACAAAACATATAAGTAGCAAGTTTTAAAAGCATAGTAACAAATTAGAGTCATATTTAATTCAGCTGCAGAGAATTCAGTTCTATACAGCTAGAAGGGGGAGAATAACAGATTTTTGTCTATTCCAGTTTAAAAGAAAAGGCAAGAAAGGAAGTATCTTCAGCAGTTGTTTTACCAATTTCTTTAGTCGGCCTACCACAAACCAGAGCACACAGCACAGGATGGTAGGATAATCCAGGTGTGAATGGATGTATGAGCCATGGGAATAGATCAGGCTGGTTTTATTTTCTAAATTTATATTGTCATATATATCTATGCACACATATGTAGTATATACAGAGACTGGAGTTCTAGACACTACACATTTCCTTTCTTTCTCTTTAAAATCAAGCCTGCTTTTAAATACATAGGCCACACACACAGCTCCCACAGATATCAGTGGGAGTGCATATGTGCATCTTCAGGCCAAACATAGTTTATCTAGCATATCTTAGGCATGAAGCCAAACTTCATTTTTTTAATACTACTCTAACTTTTATTCACTCTACATGAGTACCAATGATCCCAAATAATTGTAAAGAAAAGCACAGGATTTGCTTTGAATAATTGAACAAACATTTCCAAGACCTACATCAGTATACAATGCTTCATACTTTATAGAATACCCACCCATTCCTTTCTCCCTACATTTCAACAGGGCAGGGAGAATGAAAAGAAGGAATCTAGTCCTTTATTCTTGGAAGTGAATTTTTACCTACACACAGCTGAACTGCATCCTAACTTCAGCGTTCTTACAAATGCAGTGTATTTTAAAATTGGAATTTTAAAATGAAAAAAACTGATAAAATAAAAATAACAGGCTTGCAAAGATGAGTATTTTCCACATTCCTCTTACCTAAGTGCTAAAGAATAGAAGTCTTGTCTGGGAGATGTGGAGAGAAGCCATAGGCCCACCCCTCACACCTGCTACATTACATAGGTTACTTTCATTCTCTCTGTATTTTCTTCATACTAAAAATGAACACACAAAAATAATACTTCAGCCTTACCTCAATTACCAATCACAACCACACCCCCTCCTTCATTACCTCATTCTCAAACATGGCCTCTGTGCTCTCAATTTATGCTCACCTGCTACCCAAATGCAGCTCATTAAACTGCACACCTGCAGCAACTTAACTTGGGCTTTACTCAGCTCTTAATCCTACCCAGCAACAGTGAACTTGCTTGCTTTTCAAGCCATCATTAGTGTCTTCTCATCAGGGCTTTCACAGCTATGACACTGTCTGCTAGTTTCCTTGATAAGTCAAACCCTTAATATTCAGCAGATATCTGAAGAACAGCTACTCACTATATCAAGTATACACAAGTACATAACTGTTCAGAAAAAATACAATAAAAATAATGATAAAAAATGTGATTTCCAGCTTAAGTGATGTGGATGACCATTGCATTGAAACAGATGCAATCAGTCACGTTTTGTATGTCACTAAATGCTTGGTGTGTCATGAGACTCAAGAACATTTAAAGCTTTTTACTTACTGTAAACACCATTTCAACTAAAATCACTTCTTCTGGGAACAGCCTTTCCATATGAATATTGTGACTTTTAAATGCAGTTTGTATTTACAGTTTCTGGGAAGCACACACTGTTTATCTATCTCCTGTATATGCAGAGAGAAATAGAGTAGATGTGAAGTTAGAGCTGCACACCAGAGAAAGAGTACATGGTAGGGAAAAAAGGCTCTGCTATGGGTATCTCAAGTTTACATTGGGCATTTAGATTTCTCGAGATGCTCTGTTTGCAAATGGTTTCATTGCCTGTTCTGTGAAAGTAAAACAGGTTTCTGACCCGAGGTGAAACTTTACCAGCAGAGATCCTCAGGCAGCGGGATTACATTCCTGTGACCTTCCACTTGTAGGGCTGAATTTATCCCTGAAGTAACGCAACTGATGTTGTTAATATTACATAAGGGATCAATTTCCCTTACCACATTTGTTCATTTTTAAAGCCAAAAAGACCAGGCCAGCCACTCCAAAGGAGTAACCTGCTTTATTTCCATTTCCACCTCTGCACCTACAGCAACTTAGAGCCTGTTAAGATCCTGTCCCATTGTCTCTGATGGTGAGTTAGATTTTACAGTCAGCATAAGATAATTTTTTAGTAAAGGATGTTGAGACTAAAATAGTCCAAACCAGTACCGGTTTGAGCTGGATTCATGTTATCCCAGATTGCGGTACTGGGGGTTGATGGTATAACTATAGTTTAAGGATATTAACAGCAGTTGAGTGTAAGAGACAGAAAGTAGTGATGGCATGTGTATTGCCCACAGTGCTTGAGAGACATCATTTCTAGGTAGGTTAATAATGATGAAAAGTCTCATGCCTCACAAATACCTGGTAACTGTCTAAGGCTATGTTAGAGGGTAGGTTTCTGGCACAGAGTACATAATACTGCCCTTAAAGTCCTGAGAGTTACCATTTCTGAGTCTGCTAAAGGCTGTGGTGCAGTAAATCCAGAAGCTGTCATTCCTGTGATATATTCCCTCTACTTCCCATAAAGTTCTGCTGACCTTCATGCCTACAGAACTACTTTTGCAAAGGAGTGCAAAGGTCCATGGCTTCCATGCTCCATTTTACATTGGCCACGTGATTTATGAGCAGAAATCTTATAAAAACGGAATTTCAGCTGCATTTCCTTTACTGACAGTTGGCAAACATCTTATAAAATACGTTAGTGCCAAATTCCCTGCCTGTGATTAATAGATTTTATCAAGCTTTAATAGCCTCCAAAACCAAGTTCCGAGGAGTCTTGTTCTAATTTATTGTTAACTTGCTCTTAGAAACTGTCATTGAATGAACAATATTTGGCATAATGCCAAGTACACAAAGCATCTATAACACCTGCAAATAAATTTTATCTTATGATAATCTAAAAATGTGTATTTCTTATTGTATCCTGGGAAAAATGGGGAAAGAAATTTGGTTATAAAGGCACCAGAGTTCCTGCTCCCCATGTAATTCGTCTCATTTTATGCACCAACTTTCCTCACATCTGTGCAAATAAAGCCATTGTTACAATGCACAAAGAGCTGTGGCATATATAATACATGCAGCTATGAAACCATGAGTGCTGCTACGTATTGAGTCTTTAAATGGAAGGTGGCACATCTGCTTTTAGCATAGAAGTGTAAATCAATCCAAGATGTTTACTAAAGAGTAAGTAACAACCTGTCCACACACTCTTCCATCCAGACTTGGTTCTGTTCTTGCTTTGTTATTTTCCTGGCAGTTAAATATGGGCTCTGCACATTGAAAGTATGTGTTGTTTCTTCACATACAGATAGCATAACATGTCCCATAATATTTAACAAGTATGTGATGGGGAATGTTTTGGACAAAAACAGAAGCCAAAATGAGGTAAGGAGGAAAGGGTAAGTACAAACAGCTACACTACAGTGACTGAAAGGTTTATTACTCTGGGTAATGCAACTATATTTCCTAATACTTTTCAAATTAAAATTATTTGATTTCATGTTCTAGCTCTTGGCAATTAGTGAGCAAAAATTGCAACAGTGAAGGGTGGTTAATATTTTCTTCCTCATCATTCAGAGGCATGAGCAAGCATTAAAGAATGGAGTAGTCAATAGGTCTTGACTTTGTGTTTACTAAAGGCATGTATACTTTCCACAACTGGGTCTGCCTGAGCAAGACAGGGAGGACACTAAGTCTTTCAACGCTTGCATGGGCTGACCAGCAGGAAAGACAACACAATATTGGCTCTGGCCAATACTGGCACCAGAGATTGGCCCTTTCAACCAATGTATTTGGCTTAGCCAGTATGTAGCATGCTCCTCTCCTGCTGTAGAACAACAGACCAAGGACAACATCTTTTGTGGGCAGCCTCTTTCATGGGCTACCTGCATGAAGCACTTAGGAGACTGGAAGCGGGGAAGAAGGCAGTGGCTCCAGGCCTGAAGGTAGAGCCTGGGACATTCAGTGCTCCTTCCTCTTTCACCAAAACATGTACAGGAAAGTGTCCTAGGATGCCTGGAGAGAGAGACCCCCCCACAGCTAGGTAGGAGGAGCAACCCACTCTGTGTCCCAGGGAAGGGCCTACTTTGTAGCATGCTTTTTAGTAACCACAGGTAGAAAGAAGATACCATGGACGTGTCTTCTTGACTTCCAGGTTGATGAGAAAGCAAAGCTGTTCTTCAAGTACATTTTGGAAACAAGTCATGCCCTGTCAGCCACTGAAGGGCTCATCCATTGGAAAGATAATCTGTCTTTGGTATGCAGTGAAAAAAACACAGTGCTTTCCTGCTATTTTTAAGAGATGAGGTTAGAAAACATGCAGGTTGATGGGTGATGGCTCAGGAAGGCTTGTTGTGCAGAGCTCAAGACAGTTGTGAGAAAGTTTCAATAGACAGGTCCACACTGAACAGGGAATAAATGCTGCTGCAAGTGCACCACTGTTTTATACTTGCATGTCCAATGGACTAAACTGACCTCCAAGCACCTTCTGTAACTACTCATTTCTTCTTTGCTAAAACGGTCAAAGGCCAGATTCCACATGCATACATTTCAGTGATAATTTTATCAATCAGCTCTGTCCTAAAAGTAGCAAAGATTGCTGTAAATTTGTTAATTTGGTCTCTTTTCATTTGTAGCTGAAACATAACTGACCCAGGTGGATTTGTTCAGCAACACAGAACATACCAGGACAGAATTTATACAGCAGTTACCACTGCAAGTTAGAATTATCTTGATCAGAATTGTTACAGTATGCTGTTATAATACTTTAGCCAGGGAAAAAATATTAATGAAATTAAAACAAAACATTTGGGAGGATCAGAAAAGTAAAAAATAAAATAAAATAAATTCAGACAAAGAAAACAAAACCCCAGTAATACTTTCTCCCATTTATTCCACACATTCTTAAGTTTCTCCTTTTCTTTCATTTTCTTTTCTTCCACATGCCTGATAATAGGACTCTGTGGAACTGAACTTTTTGCAAGTCACTGGCGTCAACTTTTTGCAGAGTGCCTTGGACAGGTCTCTTCATTTCCATTTCATTTTGTCTTTCTATGGCTGACACATATTGTTATTGAAATGAATGCTTTTGAACTCATATATTTTTAAATGCAAATGTGCGCAGCTCCCCTATTGAACTGAAAACATCAATACTTTTTTTTCCTATGAAAAATACAATAAAGAGTAATATTCTCAGAACTGAAGGTGGGTTGGGATGTTACATTTCTGTGAATTTAAGCTAAAAAAGGGAGACACACACAATGGTGAAATAGAAAAATACTTGCTAAATCTTCCTTCTACCCAAGATATGATTAAAGCAGTATTACATCTTTTAAAGAACAGCTAAGGTAGGAAAGATGCCAAGACACAGCAGACTGGTCACACCACCTCAAGGTGTTCTGTATAAGATTGGGTGGGATAGTACATACAGAAATGAGAGACACTACATGCCCCCAGCAATTTCAAGGTGCTCTATCCCATCCTTCCTCTTCAAGGACGTGACTCATTTTAGTTTGAAAGTAGGTGTCCTCTCATTTTTAATTTTTCTGGAAGTTGTTTACCAGGAACCACAGGCTGAACTCACAGAACATCTTACAGGGAAGTTATGGGGAAGAAGAGAAAATAGGACAAATCCTTGGTTCCCTTTAGAGTATACTGCAAAGTCTTCAGGCTTTTCCTTTAACTGTAATGTCTAGAAATGTACTTTAGAACAGGAGGTGAATGTGGAAGTTCTGAAGTAATCACATGCTTCCTACAGCTGGAGCTCTCTACCCATCAAATATTACAAGATACGCAAAAAACCACATCCCATGCATCAAAAGGGTTGGTAACACCTGAGTTAATATCCATACCTGATCTCTGCCAGACCAAGAGGCATGTGACACTGAAGCATGTGGACTGTCTCATCCCTTTCCCCATTGGACAAGCATCCATCTTGCAGCAAAAAATGTCACTGTCCTTGCCCACTAGCACTCGTGCCAGCAATATTAGCAAACAGACCTCAGAGACTGAGCTCCCCTTTTAGTCACAGAAGTTACTGTTTTCTTTCAGTGTCAGTAGTTGTTGTTCCAGCCCAGGCTTTCTACATGTTATTCCTGGACTAACAAAACCTTGAAGTGCTGCTTGCCCCGCAATACCAAATTTATGGATGAGGAGACAACTTCAGTCTGCCAGGTGATAATTTGGCATTCTTACGTCACTGTTAAAATCCTTGCAGCTGTAAATATTTAGTGAATATGAAATATATACTCCAGCTAGCACATTACCATAGGAATAAATCTAACCTTAAATAAATCATGTGCATTACATCTTTTATTCAGTTTATAAAATTCTTGCTTCTTGCTCTGAGCTTTCTTAGCTTAATACAGTTACTCAGAAGCACAGTGATTCGTGGTATGCCTTGATTTCTGTTTTAATACAGCATTTTGCTTCTTATATTTCACCTCTTACAGCTTTTGCAAAGTTTTGATTTGATAGAACATGAACAGTGAGGGCATTAGGACCAAGAGAAAGACGCACACATTGCTCTGTATTATGTCTGGCAAAGTGCTTCCTGACTGAGTGCCGGAGTTATGTGTGAAACAAAGTCAGGGACCGACTAGTTCTCATCTGTTGATCACAGTTAACTTGAAGCCTCTGAGCAGGGGAGAGCTGTCAGATCTGCTTTCAGAGATAAGGAGCTTCAATCCAGGCAGCAACTGCAAACTTTGAAGAAACAGGATCTACTCTGGAAGGAAACAATAAGAAATGGAATTTCTTTTCACTTAGAATTTATAAAGGAAGAAAATCAAAACTTTACTTACTCTTTTCATCAGATAAACATGTGCTTTCCTAACTAAGCTGGGACTCTGTATGTAAAGGATCTACTTTTTCTCACTGGATCCATGCTATGTTTTACTACAGTAAGTGCAATATTAATAGGAATGCTATATATTGTCTGTAAATAGGGCAGAAAGCATGAAACAGCATCAGTGAAATGTGAGGGGAGCAAAAAAATCCTCTTCGCAGATAGTGAAAACCAGGGCTTTGCTGCAACCCGAGGACCAGAGTCTGAGGAAGATCCAAGTAATATTTAACATGACCATCTGTATCATTTTGTTACCAACAGTATGTTCTTGAGGAAGAAGTGCAGATATGGGTCACGTAAGCTGCAGTTTCTCTTGCTGTTGCTGACGCTGGGCTTTTTGCTCCTGATGGTTACAACGCTGAATCCACCACCCAGCAACCAGAGCAAGGAAGGGACTTTCCAGCCTGTGGAGTTCAACCCCCGGGAAGGCTATCAGGTGGACTTTGCAGAGACCCAAGAGATGCTGGAGACCCAGGAGGAGAGCCAGCAGTATTACCCTTTGGATGGGCTGTCACCTTTCATCTCTCTGAGGGAGGATGAGTTGATCGTGGCCGTCGTGTCCCCCACCGGCAAAAGGAACCACAGCAAGGCCAGGAAGGGCTATCGGGTAGTTAAGCAGCAGAGCAGGCGGCCGGAGGGAAAGGCAGAGGGAGACCCCGAGTCCCAGCTCCTGCCCCTTCCTCTGCAGGCTGCGGGGGAGCTCGGCCTGGACACCCATGGCTTTAACGAAGCGCTCAGCGAGCGGATCTCTCTGCGCAGGGAGCTGCCTGAGGTACGACACCCGTTGTAAGTAAAACAGCCTATTTAATTTCTGAAAGAAAACTTGTCTCTTGTCGCCGTCCCTGTGAACCTCTCCTCCTCCAAGCCCCGCGTCTTTCCTATCCACCTCTCCCCTCCGGTTCGGGTAACGCTTTCCCGGAGCTCTGCGAGGAGCACAGCCCGTTCCGCACACCCAGGGCTGCTCTCAGCCTCCCTCCGTGGCCCCGGCCCCGCACTCGGCGGCAGCCAGAGACGCCCCAGCCGGGTCCTAGCTGCCGAGCCGCGGCGCTGGCACACAGCCCCCGCGCTGCCCGGGACGGCGGCAGGTGCTGCCGCAGCCTGCACGGCACACTGGCGGTGCTTCCAGGTCTCAGGAGCCGATTGCCGGCAACAGCGGAGGGGAATCGGGAGGGGCGTGAAGGCAGCTACGGCTTCCTTGGGGGCGCCGGGTGAGAAAGGGGGGTACCACCGAGCGCAGCGCGCCCGGCTGAGGGCTGCAGTACGCCGTTGCCTGCGCCTCCCGCGCCCCTCCCCACGGGCACCGGGCACTGTTCGGCGGGGCCCTGCACAACCCGGTCCGGCCCGTTACCACGGCAACGCGGCGCCCTGCGGCAGGAGGGCGGGCGGCAGTGCCCCCTGCCGGCAGCAGCGGGTGGGCGACTCGGCCGCCGCAAGTGCCGGGCCAGGGGGGTGCTCCGTGTGCCCCGGGATCCACCGGTTCCCCAGCGGTTGTCAGCCTGTCTGTCTGCCTGTCTGCTGGGGCTGGGAACGGCAAACGGCCCTACGCTCCGCGCTGGGAGCCTTGGGTGCGCGGGGCTGTCAAGCACAAAAGGTGGCTGCCCAGCTGGCTAGGTCCCTGACCCGCTCTGTGGCGAGGGGACTCACAGAATCATTAGGGAAGGGACTTCTGGAGATCATCCAGTCCAACCGCCCTGCCAAGGCAGGGCCACCCACAGCAGGTTACACAGGAACGCGTCCAGGCTGGTTTTGAATGTCTCCGGAGAGGGAGACTCACAACCTCCCTGGGCAGCCTGTTCCAGGGCTCTGCCACCCTCAGTGTAAAGAAGGTATTCCTCATGTGGAGGTGAAGCTTCCTGTGGTTTAGTTTATGGCCATTGCTCCTTATCCTGTCCTGAGCACCACTGAAAAAGTCTGGCACCATTCTCCTGGCACCCGCCTTTGCGATATTGATCTGCATTAATGAGATCCCCTTTCAGTCTCCTCTTCTCTAGACTAAACAGGCTCAGCTCCTGAAACCTCTCCTCATAAGAGAGATGCTCCAGACCCCTGATCATCCTTCTGGCCTCCACTGGACCCTCTACAGTAGCTCCATGTCTTTCTTGTACTGAGGAACACAGAACTGGACACAGTACTCCAGATGCGGCCTCACTAGGACTGAGTAGAAGGGGAGGATCACCTCCATCAACCTGCTTAGCTGATCCTTGTGGAGCAAGCAAGCATTCATGTTTAAGATGAAGGAACTGGAATTCATGTCCTTTCTGTCATTTTAGGATCAGTGATCTAGGTCCTGCAGTGTCACAGGCAAAGCATTACATGGAGCACTAGAAAGTGTTCTTGAAGCACTCATACTTCACTCCTGTCATCAGTGCCATGGTGCAGCTGGTTGGGAATGGCTTTGCAGGCTCAGCAGCTGCATTCTCCCCAGCCCTGCTCTGCCCAGGTGCTGAATGCTACAATACAAGTGGCCACCGCTCCACCTCCCACTGCTACGACTCATTCTAAGCCTTGACAGATCTCATGGTGAGCCCCTGCCAGGGCTATGGGGTCACTGGGCTTATGGGCTGATAACGAGTCAGGAGTTGGAGCTTTCAGGTGTTCTAGTATAACAAATGTCCCGACAAACACTGAAAGGAAACTCCTGGGAGGAAGGAAGGTGGGGATTGGTGTGTCTGACCAGACCTGCCAACACCACTGTGGCTAGCAGCTGTGGCCAGCAGCTGTGGCCAAGCTGTAAGGCCACAACAGTGTTGTATGCGAAGCCACACATGTTACATTGAACCCTTCATGTTACATTTGAAACCTGGAGACCTAAGATGCAGTTACTCCAACTGCCCAAGAAGGACCATTCATCACAGCTCTTAAAAATGGGATGAGGTATACCTATGGAGAGGTAAAGGGACATCAGTGGCAACCGGGTTTGCTTGCCTCCTGTAACAAAAGCTATTGCAGCTTTCCTCCAGCACACGGTGGAAAGATGCATCAGAAAAGTTAGAAGTTAAGACACAGAATGTATATAATAATAATATTTCTAGTGGTCATTTTCACATATTTAAAGACACCTGGTGGTTCTGGTTTAAGGGAATAATCTTAAGGAAAAAGAAATGAAACTGTTTTCTATGCTGGCTGATTAGGTTCAGTGCTAATTTGGGTAATTCCATTGAATAATGAAATGCTGAATAATTTCAGTCCTTTTTCACCATGCTTCACTGGCGAATCTTTGAACTATGTAATGTTCAAACGAGGAATGATGACCCTGCCTGTGATGTCAGCCAAAAACTAGTTTTACTTTGGCAGCTGACAGGCCATCCACAACAAGACACAGGTTTAGTTAATTCTAATCTTGGTGACATTTAAGGCATGGCTTCTTGAATGAATTTTCTTGTCTTACCAGTTACAGACCAAAGAGCTATTAACACCACAGCATGTAGAGCCCAGGTTGAAACCACGGATCTGAACATCTGAGGCTTTGCAGCCATTCAGACCTAAATCCAGATCTAAACCTGCAGCAGAGGTCTACCTCCAAGCCAATGCTGTCCTTTATAGCACCACACACAAACCACGATGATATTTTTTAGAGATAATTTATAGGGGGGGCTAACTCACAACTACTTCACAACAGTTTTATAGCAGTGTAAAATGACAACAAGCCAGTGATGAATCAGATTGTCTATTATTACTCTATTCTGTCTGAATCATGCTGTTCCTAATAATGTCTGATATTATTTAGTCAGAGAGAACCCAACCGCTTGGAAGCATTTCAGTGAGTCAGCTCCATGGAATCAGTCTCAGTTCACTTGAAATTGATGGCCTGGAAAAAACATCCTCCCCTGGAAAGTGCTACTTAGACCTCTCTCACCCAACCCCAGCATCTAACATAACCTACTTCTCTTTGCATGCCTTTCCAGGTGAATGCTTTATGCTACTTCTCAGAAAGCAGATGCGTAAAATGGTCTCTTCCAGCACTCCTACTGATCCCACCATAAAACAACCCCTGACAAATGAACCAAGTGCCTTGTTTTTCCCCTTTTATTGTGAGAACCAGTTTTGACCCAGATAGGGTTTCTGGATGAAGAAGCTTAGTAACTTGTCCAGTCATACTAGAAAGTTGTTCTTCCACACTAAGGGTCACCCTCAGTAGTACCTTCATCCCTCAGAGTGCTTTGTGCTGCTATCAGTAGATCCAGCTGCTGCTGACGCCCTCCTGCAACAGTGACCCAAATCAGGCCCGCCATTGTGACTTCTATGATGGGGTTTCTGCCCGAAAAACAAAGATCTGTTTTCCTCTCATGGGCTTGAGTGTCTAACATATTCAAGCAAAGAGAAACTCACAATGTACCTAAAAAGGTTTTAGTTTCATTACAAAATCGTAGCTTCCACTTCAGTGCTGTTGGGATCTGAATCTCAACGAGACATTTTCCTGAAGGTGAGTGGGAGTCACAGTTGGCAGTGCCTTTGCTGTGTCAGAATTGCTCTCCTGTTCATTGCGGCATGTGATAATTCCTTATTTTTCACAAATGGGCTTAAATCACTATGTCTCCTATCAGTCACAGCCTTGACTTTTTGAAATGCCAACTTATGATGGACAGTCTATGAAACTGCTTCAAATTAGAGGGAATGTATTTCTGTATACCAGTACCCTTTTGCATTTTCCTGAAGATTAGATGTTTCTATTGCAAGTCTTTGCCAATCTCCATGGCAACTAAACACTCCCAACTTAGGTTATGTATTCAAGTACAGTTATTTTCAATTCTTCTCCAATTAAGATTCCACAACAGCCTGATTTTCTTGCTGTAACCACAGCACTAGCAAAAAGGCATTGTAGCATTATGGTGGAAAATACAGGTGCTTAATAGCTGCACTGAATAGTCCTGGTTGGAAGCTGCCTGGTAGTAAAAGAATTGCATCAGATCTTCACTTTTCTTAATTTCCCCTGGATTCTTCTGCCTGAAAATACAAACACTGCCAAGTCACAAGAGTCTCCTTTTCTCCATCCTGCTGAAAATGGAAACAATTAGCCCATATGAAATTGTGAAGTAACAGCTTTGTTGATTACAGAAAATCAGTAAACCAAGGACAACATGGATTCATTACAATATAAAAATCAAGAAAATCTCTATGCAAATAGATATTAATGTGAAATATTATAAACTATAATAAACTCTTATAATTGTGCTCATTTAAAATTGATATTCCACTGGTTTCTCCATAGTGTTCATTTATTTGTATTTGTTATTAAATCATTCACCTATGGTTTCCTTAAAATGATAAGTAGCTTTGTGTCCTGGGTTGTGTCTAGCCTCACAGGGCCTCAGTCCATGAATAGAAGCACTAAGTAAAATGATAATAAACATAGAAATATTAAAATGATATCCCTTACATGAGCTTCTGCTGAGTAGCTAATTGTTTAACAACCACTGTAAAAGCTGTGTGAGGATTTGCTTGGCAGTACAAAAATGCTGAAATAGCAGGGGGCCACATTCAGCCAAATCTGTAAGTTCTCGAAGAAGTTCTTGTTGCTACAGGTTAAATGAGATAGGAAACCGAATAACTGCTGCTCAGGAAATGGAAAGATTTTAAAATGCCTTTTTTAATGTGAGCAAAGCGCATACACAGGCACATTCTCTGCATTCCTACAATGGGCATTTGAAGGCCTTTTCTGGAAAATGTGCATTCTTCTGCCAGTATAGCATGTCCTATGTCTCTGAACCAAGGATGGTACATCACGAAACACTTTTTGTTGTGAATGTGATTTGTAGATCTTTTACTTACATTTATGAAACACTCATTGTCTGATGAGGGTTTATAGTTTTCATATACTGTGAGGGTGAATAGGAAGTGGTTTTCAGTCTTATATGCTTGAGTTGTCAAAACAATGTCTAATTCACAGTAACTTTGATGGAAGTTGTTTCAATGTCATGGGTGAAATCTTGGCCTCACAGGAAAATGTGCCCTGGGATCAGGACTGAGATGTTGGTTTCCTTCACTAGGATCCTGGTCAGGCAGTGCACAGGTGTACTGACCTGTTGTGCAGATGAATTATTTTACATGCTAGTCTTAAAGGTACTGCATTTCAGTTTGCTATTTTCCCTGTTACTTGAGAAAATGTGGAAATTGGTGGAGGCTGACTGACCTGTTTCATCTCCTTCTCTGCTTTGTCTAATTATCTGTTCAGTTTTTCTTTGCCTTCTGGACTGTTACTGTTTGACCTCTGTGTTTTGAGGCAGTCAGAGCAGAAGAAAGTATCTCAGAACACAGCAAAACTTTCCTCTCTTTTGTATTTTAATTCTTATAGTGTCATTCCCATATTTTCACTTTATATTCCAGTCTCGGCTACCTTAATACTCCATTTTTTTCATTAGAAATTTCCTGAGATCTTTAAACTGGTTTCCATCCTTGAAGGTTTAGGTGTAGCTTACAACTTTGCTCTGAGAAAAAAGTACCCAGTTGTACCAGTGTTGCCAGTGTCTCCCTCATCTGATCCCATGCAGGTGCCTACAGCAAGAATATGGCTCCAGTCTGCCTACTGCCAGTGTCATCATCTGTTTCCATGACGAAGCCTGGTCTACTCTGCTGAGAACCGTGCACAGCATTATGGACACAGCCCCAAAGGCCTCCCTCAAGGATATCATCCTGGTTGATGACCTCAGCCAGCAAGGTATCCCCCATTTCTCTGTATGTGAGCTCTTTTTCCAAAGCTTCAGGGAAGAAACTGCCCTCCAAGAAGTGCACAGGAAAGCAGGAGACAAACAGCACCCTCGGAAGACAGCTAAGCAGAGCCCTGAGCTGGCTGCCAGATTTCACTCTTCCAGCCCTAGAATTCAGCTTAGCCTTTCAATTTTTAAATACATTTCTTTTTTCCCATCATTTCCAATCACCCTGAACTTTTTTTACTTTAAAATAAAATCATAGTATGCAAACTTTAGTCTTCCCACTGGACTAGATCTGCTGTCATAATTTCCAGACTTGGACTTTGGCTGAAGCATAGACTGGAAAACTCCACATTGCTAAAGCAATCCAAGAGCCTGGGAAAGCCAAACACCTGTAGTGTCTCATTCTGATCTGCCCCTTTTATGAGATTATGAGAACAACCACCTTTTGCTAAAAACATAGGATAGGAGGCTATAAAGTTTCTCACAGGAATAGCTTCATACCTAGTGAATCTCAGTTTCCATCGGCCTCTACTTCTCTTTGGCATTTTGCTGCTGTGGGGATATTTGGAACCTGGCCTACTTGGCGAGGTGAAACAAATGACCCCAAAGCATTTTACCAGCAAGATGTATCATCTACTACTAATTTGCTTTTCTATAACAGCTTGAATCAAAGCTAAAACATTTCAGTAACCATTCTGTTTCTCACAGGGCCCCTGAAATCAGCTCTGAGTGAATACATTTCTAAGCTGGATGGTGTGAAACTCATCCGGAGCAACAAGAGACTTGGAGTCATCCGAGGTCGGATGCTAGGAGCTGCACGGGCAACTGGGGATGTGCTCATCTTCATGGATTCACACTGCGAGTGTCAGAAGGGCTGGCTGGAACCCCTCCTAGCCAGGCTGTCCAGCAACCGGTAAATATCCTCCTGACCTTGGAGCTCCTTCATATGCCAATTTCTGCTAAAAGAGATGTACTTGGGAAGCTTTGGGTATTTTTTATCCTCTATTGGTTACCTTCTTCCTTCTGGTCACATTGCTTTTATTTTCTGCCTTAGCACCATATGCATCACTCTGATGTGTGGGAAGCAGGGTAGGTCACACTGCTCATAACCCTCACTTCACACCCAGCATCACTAAACTGTCAGAGTCTGTATCCATTTAGAGCTATAAGAAAGCTTCCTGGTGGTCTGAATTAAAAAGGTTGCAGTCTCAAGCTGTTCACAAATTGGCAAACAGCCACCAGAGAAACTACTGCAAGACATCATTATTTTCACTTTTTAGCTGTCTTGGTGATGAAACCAGGGATGAAATGCTTTGTCCTCCTGAGCCAGTTTGGCTACATATCAGTGTCACCTGTACTGTCTCTGAAGATACAGATTCATATTTTCTGAGTCTTCATGTTTAGGTTGGTGCTTTGTAATGTACAGCTGAGCTCATCTATGCAGTCCCCAAGTCTTTCAAAGAGATTAAATCACTGCAAATGTTTCAAGAATTACATAGGAGTAAATCCTTTATTAAAAGGACTTTTCTGAGAGAAAAAAAATTACACATTAACATCTCTATCATTATCCATTTACCATTTGGGAAAAAATGAATTGCTAGAGAGAGTAAAATTAAAAAACCTCAACCTTTAAAACCCTTACCAGACTGTTAAATAGTCATACTAAAGACCTTCAAAGGCCTTTCCTAGGCACTGGAACAAGCTGCTTTTATGGCTCATTATGTTTGCTTATAAGATAATTAATATGAGTTTTTTAGAAATTATAACATCGTTCAGATAAAAACAGTACCAATACTGAAAGCAAGAGTAATGCTGCCCTAGGATGTTAGGGATATTCTTTTTAAAAGGTCCTCCTTGAAAAAGCAGATCATTTTTTTGTCTGCTGACTTATTAGATGGTTTATTACAACTATGCTTCATGATTCTTCTGCCTTCAGCTATAGTCTATTGTTGATGTTCATGCAAAACTGTCCTTATTCAAGGTTGCATTGCTGAAATTAAGAGAGTTACAGAAAGTTAGGACCCCACCAAAAGTGTGGTGATTCACTGTCAAAAATTACCCCTTTTGAGGAAATGCAAAGCCACCAAGCCTACTATTGCTCTGAGATTTCATGAGAAAGGGATTCTCTTCCTCTGTAAGGGCCCATATGCTCATTCATTCTTCCAGGAGGGCAGAATTTAACACTGAGTTAACTAATGGCTAATTGGATTAATGGAGCAAAGCTGGAAGAGCATTTGGTTAATAGTATGGACTAAGCCACCCCTTTCTATATGCTGTATCAGTTACTTTGAGCCTGGAGGCTTTGTCGCTGCTAGTGTGGAGAACCTGTCCCATTCTCCAGTGCACAGGGAAGACATGCTCTGGGGCACTTGGCATTTACTTTCCTTCGCTGTCCCTCTTTCCCCAGCTGAAGAATGGTGATAATAACACTGAACTGATAAGGAATTTAATTCATTACTTTTCTTAAATTGCTTGTAATGCTTGCATGGAGATCACTATGGAAATATAAAGCATTAGCATAGTCAACCTGGCCTCATTTAGCAGTCGAGGAGCTGTTAAATTGAACCATGTGCACTCCCTGAGACTACCCAAATGAGGCAACTGCAGTGAAAAAAAAGCTTATAGTGACCGGAGAAATATCCATCTTTCCTCTTCTTAATGTACCAGTCAAGCTCCTACTCATGCACTTTTGCTGAAGAGACAGGATGGGAAAACAATCACCCAGAGTGGGTGAGTTGTTTGCTGGCAAGGCAAAATGCAGCTTTTCCAAAGCTCGAACCTTTGCAGCAGCTTAACTGAGCTGGAGGGAGATTTTAACTTTGAAAATTGTGATTAAGCCTAATTTTCTACGACTTCTGATCAGATCTGCCACTGTTACTGTGACTTGTCTAATAGCAATGCTGAGAGATCCTTGCCCAAACTGAGACCTCACTGTGAGCTGAATATACAAAACCAGAAATCCCCTCAGCTCTTAGTAGACTGTGGTAATTACAGACAGGACAAACATGAGAAAAGTTATCCCACTTTTACAGGTCTGGAAATATTGGACAGATATTTGACATTTCACCTCCCTACATGATGGCTTTATTCACTAACCCAATCAAAATTATTTTCAGAAAAGTATTCTTTCTAAAATCATTACTCACATTTATGGGCACCTTGACTGGGACTAGTTCTGCGGAGCAAACCTAACAAATTGACTGGGAAGCTGTGCATCAGCTTAGTATATTGCCTGGAGAATGGTTCAACAGTTTGTGTAGTGTCCCGTGACACTTTGATTGTTCAAGGATGAATACCATAGGTACCTGGACAACATTAGAAAACTCAATGAAAGGCCCCATAGATCATTTCATTTGACAACTGTTTGTGTTCTAGACTAATTCCAGGTGAGTAGCATGGTGCATAGTAATGCAGCTGTGCCATTATTACAGTCATCTTTCAAGGGGTTTGCCTTTTCCAGGAGAATGCAGGAGACAGCTGCTAGATTGTATTTGGTTCTAAGGCAGTGAAAGGCGGAGAGGGCATAGAATGAACTTTGCCATGAAGCCTTGAAAAGGTTCTTTCTTCAATCTAAAACCAGTGACCATCACAC
The DNA here is from genome assembly GCA_009867235.2 of Psittacus erithacus. Taxonomy (NCBI): domain Eukaryota; kingdom Metazoa; phylum Chordata; class Aves; order Psittaciformes; family Psittacidae; genus Psittacus; species Psittacus erithacus. The sequence continues at coordinate 43,328 of WYDI02029861.1, forward strand.
TGAAGCAGGATGACATTAAAAAAAATAAATCCTAAAAGTGGTTCCTGAGAATACTTCATGAAAGCAAAATGAGCCTTGATTATATCCTCAACAAGGAATTCCATCTCTAAAAAAGGCATAGGCACCATAATGTGGCAAAGGAGTAGCTTGCCAAGGAGTAGCTTGCCCTTAGGATCTTTCCCTTTCTCTTTGCTTCTTGTTGGAAGGGCTGATTCCCCCTATGTTGGTGCACTGCCCATACCACAGTTCAAATATTACATTAGGAAACAGCAGCATGTGATATTATTCAAAGAAGCCTATCTAATTTCTAAAATTCAAATTAGGATTGTGATTCTAGGTCACTAATCTTTAATGGAAATGCTGTTAAACAGCAAGAAATTAACACAGCAGTGGAAAGGTATCTCATCCACTCCCACTGGATGCTCCCATTCCACTCCCATCCACTCGTCCACTCCCAGTGTTCGCTCCCATTCAGGTGTGAATAGGAGCTTCTGCTTGTAGACACAGGAGTTTTGCTGTCCAGAAAATTTCTGTGTGCTTCTAGTTTTATTGTAATACACCAGAGAGAATGAAAATATTTTGCACTAAAGTTTAATAGCTCCTTCATCTCTTTTCATCCTATTCTCCACTTCTCAGTGGCCTACACCCCAGCTTTTTGAGATACCAAATACATAAGCCATCTGTTTTCTACCTTTTCTCAGACTCAGGGAAGCATGATCTTATCCGCCCAAAGCCAGCAGAACCCCAGCATCTGAGCATGCATTTCCTTGCTATTCTCCTTGTTATGAAAACTTTCCATATACTTTACATATAACAGCCTGCTCCCTGGGATGACTCCTTTTGCCTGATCCTTTTACGTCCTCCATTTGCCAATAACACTCATTTCAAATTCAGTAAATTAATGTTCTGCATTTACATGGTACCTTAAGTGAAGATATGGTATCTCTTTACAATCTTTCACAGTTGATCAGGATCAGTAGGTGACCTATTTTAAAGAAGTTGAGGTAAAGAAATCGAAGACAAGAATCTAAAGCCGAAAGCAAATGTTACTGCCAAAAGTAGGAGCAATGAGGATTTAGGCATGATCTATGGCATGGCGACCTGACTGTCCAGTGTGAAAAGCTATTGGTTGTTCCTACAGATTTTGATACCCCAAATATTTGAGTATTTTAACAAAAAAGACAGGTTTGAAAGATTATGGTTTTTAAATAAAGCATTCCTTTAGCAGTCTATCTAGCAAAGATCTGAAATATATGTTTAGTGCTTAGCATATGAGTGGTCCAGCAATTCAAGGAGACTGTTTATATGCCTTGTGTAGTCTGGAGCTGGTCTGTAGGGCAGTATTTAAGTAATCCGCAGTGAAACTGGTTGAGGAAAATATATAACTTTCATGTTTGGGTTTGGAGGTTTTTTGTTGCTGTTTCTCCTTGTTTAAAGGGGGTTTCAAACATATTAAAATCTATTCTTTTCCCAGCAAAAGAAAGCACAAATCAATGAAAAGCATTTCCAAAAACCAGTGTATCTAAAACTTCAAAACAGATGTGTTAATTAAATCTTCCTCTCCTCATGTTACTTATTCTAAAAATAGAAAAGAACATAATGTTCATGGTGAATGCAAAGGGTCATGGGAAGACATTTCATTTGCACTTGTATTTGGTTCAGAAATCCCAAACCAGGAAATTGTTCTTGTTTGGGTTGCTCTTTTTCATGGAATTGTGACCTTTTGTAGTTCATGTGTGTTCCAAGCATTTAAAATATTCACAAATGAGTCAAATGGTTCAAAGCCTTGCTGATAGTTGTGTTTGAATTTCCTGTTTTTCCTTTTCCTTGGATTCCTCAGAGTAAAATTAGCAGTAGTTTGCCAGTGTGTGTTTCATTTCAAAGTGCCGAGAAGCTGCTGTCTGTCTGCCAGTTACCCAGTTAAAACGAAACAGAATAGCTAAGAACATTTTCCAGTTTTCAATTGCCTTCTGCTGCAAATTTGCCTTTAGACTCAAACATCAAACTATCACTGTGCAGAAAACAGATATGTCATTAAAAAGAAAAAAACATTGTAATACCAAAAGATAGGTAATACACTGCTTGATTAAGATTAAAATTGGACGCTGACCAGCTTTCACACAAGATAAAGTTACCAGATTCCTCTATTTCAGGTAGAAAGACACTCCTAACATTCAAAATTTTAAGAAGGTGTGCTTCCCTTGGTTTCAGCAGAGCTACACCAGTTTATACTAGGTGAAGACCTAACATTACACACCAGGGTAGAATGTGACCTATCCAGTGAGCTATTTTCAGCTGTCTTAAACACTGTAATTTTCTGTGTCATAATTTGCAGATAGTTTGGATAATTGCTTGGTCTCCAAGCCATCAGAATCCATTACATCACTGCAGGTATTTTTCTTGAGTGCCATTGAAGAATTAATACCCGATAGCAAGCAAAACAAAAGCATGCATTAAAAATAAACTATTGTTGCAATAAGAACTACTGCTGTGGTGCATATTCTTATGAGCAATTGCACTGATACTAGAAGCATTGGAGTTTCAAGTTTTATAGCAGCAACAAATTTAAGGTAGATGCAAAAAGGACAGGTTTCAAATGGCTAAAATTCTATGAAAATGTAGGCTAGTCTGAAATGTCTGGATCATCTGATCCAGAATATGTTTGAGCATAACCAAGTATCCACATTGTCTCTGCCTGAACTATCTCAGATATGCACATGTGGTCTAGTCTTCATGGTCAAGGTTTTTTGAATGGTTGAGTTTACATTGCCTCCATTGGCTTTCACTCAAATATGCCCTCCTGATATTTCCTTCTTCACTCCAAAATGGTAAAATAAACTACCCTGGGGTCATTAGTTCTTCAGGCCTGTCTGGATGAGATGGATAAACAATTAGCAATAGATAACGTGCATTTCAGCAAGTAGCACCAAACTGAGGTGGGACGTATACAATGCAAACTACACTCCTAACCACACAGTTGTCAGCTACTCATACATTGGAGAATGCAGCAGGCTGCAAAAATTACACTTACAGTGACTTTTCATTTTTTTGAAGGTTAGTCATACAAAATGCATTTAATTTGTGAGGTGGATTTTCCCCAGCATATTAAAGAAAAAAGCAACTGCTTGTGAGAGTCCATGAGGACACTGCCTTTTAAGTAACTTCTAGAAGCAGTTAGTTTTCTTTTCATGCTGTTAGTGAGTAAAGGTTAAATACAGCTTGCAGTAGGAAGGCTCCTGCTGCCTTGAGTTTGAGGTGGTTGCTCCTGTCATGAATACAAACTATGTCATATGGGTATCATGAAGAGAATCAGAGGAGTATATCAGCTGTATTATTTTTACTATCATTTCTTTCCGTGTCTTCCTGATTCCTGCAGGGGAATGACAGCAAATAACTGCCTTAGTGTGCATGCCTACAAATGTTGCAGGTGACCATGAAATTGTCTTATCTATTCATAAACCCAGTGCTTGTTTCTAAGAGTGCCTATTATTACATATTACAAAGGCTGGATTTATAGCTGAATGAAGAAATATAATCACTTCTTTATTTCAAATCTTTCTGCCTTTAGTTCATCATAGTTTGTTCTTATTAGGAAACAAAGGAACAACTGAGTCATTTTAATGCTATCCTCTGCACTGTTCATCTTCATACAATTCACTAACAGTAGCCTCTGTCTCTCCTTGGGCTTTTAAAATACTCTGCAGGAAATGGTAACTGTGATAAAGCGAAGTTTGGAGTTTCCCCCCATTCTGATACTGAAAAAACATTATTCTAGTGATTGTGAAGGCAGAGAAGATATGCCAAGCTTACATTAACATGGCCTGGAGCTACCATCTTCCTCGGCTGGCTGGTCTCTGCCTTGGAAAAGTACAAAGGGCAAAGTGCACTGGAGACTCCTGATATGTCCTTTCTTTACTGATAATATTATGTTTTAAGCATATTTCTCTCAAGAGTGATCTTGACCAAATTATAGATCTTTAAAAGAGAAGATAAAACCTCCTACTTTTGGCCACAAAAATGGTCATTTAATTTCTCTCCCTCAGTTTTAACAGGAAGTTATTTTCTAGGGCAAGAGCTACTCCAGAATGATTTCCTATATGGATTCTCTTACTCTAGAACACAAATTGGAGTAATGCTCCTTACAGTGCAATGGCTTTGTTCTAGCTCTTACAAGCAGATTCCACACTGTGACAGTACATTTGCAGAAGCATTTTAAGCTTGTGATAAAATATGAACAGAAACTGGTTTATTAACTCAGTGATAAATGTTTTTTCAAAACAACCAGCAGAACAAAATAAGGGTAAGTGACCAAAAGCAATAAACTCATGAAGTGTGCTGAGTATCTACAGGAATATCAAAGGATCTCAAAGTGAGGTCAAAATTATCTTTTATTATAAACTTTGCATCCATGCAAAACCTATAACATAAGAGATTAGGGCCTCTGTGTGAAATATCTTTATAAGAATTCTGATGGCTAACTCATAGCAAAATCCTGAATAGCTTTATATGACAACACAAGTACAGGTTATCAATAAATTATTGATCTTTAGCTTCCTCACTGCAGCTTCAGTATTCCCATGCACTGAGCACCTGAACTTCTATCAGCCGGGAAAGTAAGGGCGCTCAACATTTAGAGAAGTGCTTGTGTTTGACAGTGTAAAAGAGGAGAATCACTGTTTACTAATAGAGTTTTGAACTTAATTTGTGCTTTGGCTTTGAAAATCAAGGCTACTGTCTTTTTCAGAAACAGTGTCGTCTCCCCTGTCATAGATGTCGTAGACTGGAAGACTTTTCAGTACTATCACTCGGTGGGCCTGCATCGAGGTGTTTTTGATTGGAAACTAAATTTTCATTGGGAACCAGTGCCAGAGCTTGAAGAGAAGGTACGACAGTCTCCCATCAGCCCTATCAGGTAACAGTCCATCAGCCAATATGTCTGCTCAGCTCAGCAGCAAAACTGTACAATTTGACTCATCTTCCAGCTAACAGGAGAGAGACATGGTTACTTGCATATGCTCAGCTAATATTTTTTGAAGGAATAAGCTTTTACTTTACACTGACTTTGTCTGGCCCTTTGTAATCATTCTAACTAGATTACAGTCATACTTTCAACACGACAAATACATTTCGCACATACAACTAGTATACAACCTGACCGCACAAGGTGTGGAGGTTTGTAGTGAAAGCAAAAGATGAGTCATACAGAGTTAAAAGAGATGTCTTAATCATGATCTGTTTGTCTCCTGGTTTGGGTGTGCATGTATGTAACATTTCCCACTGTTTTGAGCCTTATTTGATAATTCAGCTCTTGGCTCTCTTCCCCAAGCAAATCCTAGAATTAGGTTCCAGTTGTTTTTTCTTTTGTTTAGATAATTAGTTCATTCAAGATTCAAGTGATGTAATACTATCCCTATGGAAATGGTGGGATTTTCACCTTTTACATAGTTCCCTATCCAAAATTCAAAGCGTTCACTTCCAAACTTTTCTATGCAGGAGTCCTGTGGTAGCTGGTGCAGTGGTGGCCATGGATCGACATTACTTCCAAAACATTGGAGCTTACGATTCTGACATGACCACATGGGGAGCAGAAAATCTGGAGCTATCCATAAGGGTAAGAACCTTAATTAAAACATCAAGCTGTGGTAAGTATTTGGCTTTTAAGGAACCTGAATGAAAAGTCAAGCAGCAGTTTATGAAAGCAGTTAAGTGCAGAACATCTTGAGGTATGGGACTAATACTTTCCTTGCAGAAATCTATCCCCACACTCCATGATCTGTTAGGACTATATTGGAACATGCGGCTGCTGTAAGTTAGAGCATTATGTTAGGAGAAGGAAGTTTCACTGGCTATCACTATCTTCCTGAGGACTAAGTCACTGGTTTCAGCACCTTCTCAAAGCTGCCTAGTCTTTTTTGGCATTTAATATGCAGCAAAGAAAGAGTAGATTAATTTCTTTGCCAACCTGTAGTTTAAATACCGAATTGTTTATATTAAATTGTTTGCATTGATTTTTTTCAGGATACAAAGAGGAACTGATATTAAAAAGCAATAAAAACTGCAGACAAAAAAGGTGTAGGGTCTTTAATGTGCCAGACAAAAGGTGTGTCCCTGGTCTCTTTGCTACACTGCACTGTTTGTGAACAAAAAACCATAAAGAGCCTATAAATAGCCATACTCAGTCAAATCAGATGTCTGATTGCCCAGTTTCTTCTCTGTCCCTGTATTTGTGGGAAACAGTGTATGAAGAAGCACATAATACTGCTCTCGCTGTTTCCAGCCATGTGCAGATTAGCATTTCCTGAGGCAGAGTCTGTAGTAAATGAGCTTCTCCTGGTTAGACACAGGCAACCTACATAAGGTAAGCTCTTTTTGTGCTTTTGTCTATGTTTCAGACCTGGCTCTGTGGTGGCTCTGTAGAAATTATTCCATGCTCCCGAGTTGGGCATGTCTATCGAAATCACTTTCCCCGTGCTTTCTCCTACGAAGATGCCATTGTGAGAAACAAAATCCGAATAGCAGAGACCTGGCTGGGCCCGTTTAAAGAGAACTTCTACAAGCATGACACAGTGGCTTTCTTAATCAGCAAGGTAAAGACATCTGTAGTGGTTTGTTTCTGAGGGAAGGAGTGTGTGTTGAGGTAGGTAAAGGGGGTGGAATATAGGTGGGGGTGTCTATGTGCAGTCAAACATTCAATGTGCATGGTGCTGGGGATAGTCTTTGTATGAAACCTTCCAGTGGAAGAGCTGTCAGATCAAGAAGGAAAGAAACTTGTGCCTAGGAGTTGTTTGCTGAAGTTATCAGATCTCTTAGAGTATGAATCTTCCGAATGACTCCTTCAGCTTGCCCAACAAGCTCTGATTTATTTTTCTACTGATAGGACGTGGAGGGTTGCAGTGCACCTGAAGTGGAAGCTAGTGGCAGTGTGTGCTCAAAGGGCCCTCCTAGAAGATTAATTCTTTGTAACTGAAGGTCTTCCTCATGTGATTCATGAGGATATTCAGTAATATTCATGGGTATGTGGCAAACTGGTGTTTCTCCTACTGGAAGAGAACTTATCTGAGTGGTCTAGTGACAAAAAAAGGTGATTTTTTTTCCCCTGAACTGGCAGACATTCAGAAGCAACTGCCTGTAACTGAGAAGGTCTGATCTCAACATAGCCTCTATTTACTTGTTACTTTTTCATTAGAAGCATCACTCAGAGAGCAGTCTGACCTCCAAGGATTTGGATTCCCAGCAGCCTGTAAACCAAGACAGGCTTACAACCAGGTGTGTGGTGTAGTCCTGGCATGCAGCCACACCTGAATCATCTGCACACGCACCAACAACTACAGAATGACCACACTTGATTTTAAGCCACTGTATAATTCATTGCAGATCAGGGTCAGTCAAGGGACTGTATATCCCATGTATTACAAACCACTGAATGTTTGTTTAAAAGTCATGCAGCTGTGGTTAATGTTGTTAATGGTAACTTGTTGATAATGTTAATTTGTTAATGTTGCTGCAGCTCTCTGGAATTCTCTGGCTCCAGTACCTTTTCTTATAATGATATCCTGTCCTACAAGCCAATGGATAAACTAGGCAGTTTTGAATGAAAATATGTCATTCATTTTCCTATTCATTTAGCAATGCCATGCTTCTAAGGCAAAAAAGATCCACTGAAACATTAAGGCAGAGCATGGCTAGGTGATCTGCAAAGTGTCCCATTCAGTTTTCCTCCAGCATTTTAACCACGCGCACCTCAGGTATTGCAGTATTGGCTATTATCTAAGAAAGCCAGATCAGCAGGAGCTGCATTAGAGTGGGGGGAAGAAAAGAGCTGTGTGTCAGCCTAGTCTGACCTCCTTAGACTTCACCAGCAGACCTGCCTCTCAGGCTGCCTGAGTCAGCCAGCTATGGTAATCCTAGAGTCTGAGCCTACCATGTTTCCCTCTTTATTCTATTTTCACATTTTTTAAAAGCTTCTCCCTCTTTATTTGAACTCTACTGGCCAGGCATCCATTAATTGACTCCCAAGTGTTACAGCCATGTAATTAGAAGGAGAACACTAGGCCAAGTCTTTTAAGATGGGCAGTTAGGCACTTAAATCATTTAATAATTTCCTGAAGGCCTTTCTTGTCAACTCAGAAGCAATTTTCTGTACGAAAACCTACATCCACCAGTGATGCAGTTGACTAGCTGTAAGCACTATGACCTTTTGGCTGAGAGTTCATTCTAGCCAGTGTACTCTTCTAAGTATGATGCTCATTCGAATGATCAATTTTATGATCTCTGTGCTCAGCATACCATAACATAAAAGGCCCTTTTCTTTGTTCCCTTCTTTCACAGCCAATATTTTCAGTATGTCAGTGCAGCAAGATGTTATTCAAAAGACACAAGCAAGCGATGATATTATTGACGCTCAGCAGCCGATGAGCCCTGCGGGGATTTATTGCACTGAGAGGGGGAGCGGAGCCACCTATTGGCCACTACCAAAATCTCCGAGAGCTCGCTGCAGAAAATAACCAGTAGCCCCAGCTTAGGTTGCTTTATAAGGCTTCTTGGTTTATGGGCTGAATCGCATCTTGCACAGGATGCCTGTGGCATGAGTGATAATGCAGATGAATAAGGCTCTTCCCAGCTCTCTACTGTTTCAGCCACTGCCTCTTTTTCTCCTTTTCTTGTGTGGTGGTTGATATATTTAATTTACAAGAACAATTTCCTTTCAGGTTGGTTTACAGTGATAATTATTTTCTCTATGTTATTTACACCACTTATTCAGCATCAAATGCAGAATGTAACTAGTATGACAAAATGAGATTTACTGCCATCGCCTTCTTCAGTCAAAGCAGTCTCATGAGAAATACCTCATTTTAGGGGAAGCATTTTACTTCTCTATGTCCCTTTTCTAAGAAAACCTCTTGGAAGCAGGTTTGTGTGGTGCTAAATTGCCGAACCTTGTTGTGATGCTTATTGAATTTAAGACTGAAACTAAACTATGAGGTTCTCTAACATATTGCAACTCTCAAGCTTTGCTGGTGCAGCTTACAGGGGCTGGCAAACAGTGCCACAAGGCGTGATTGATCTCTTCAATCACTCCCTGCCTTCAGAAACTGATACATCTCCCTTGATCTCAAAGGCCCTTCATTTGTCAGTGTTTTCCAGGCATGGAAAACAAAGCCTTTTTCTCTTTCTTATGGATGCAGAGAGATAGCTGGTCTCTGAGGCAAAGTTATTTACGGGCAATTCTTTGCTTATGTTACCAATTTTAACTTCTGCTGTAGGAATCAGTCCGGTTTCCTGGAATCCAAACCTGCCTTTTTAGTGAAGGGGGAGGTCTACAGCTGGCGAGAAAGAGCAGAGAGACTCAAGGGTGGTGAGGTATTTTAGTATTTGAGCACTGAGAGATTTAGAGAAGTGCTTCATGTAGTTCTGGAACTGAAGGGTTAGACATTTACCTGCCTAGAGGTTTTCAGAAATATTAGCCATCTTCAGTGCTAAATACCCTCAAATATTCAGACTGTCAGTCCTTTGCAGTGCAGATGCTCATAGCTTCACCAAGGGTTGAAGGCACTTGTCTTTCTTCAGATCAGAGTTGCTACCAGGATGGGCAAGAGTTGATTTTGTGCATATGTGATTCAAGAAAACACATAAATCATAGAAAAGGTTTTATGCCTTTATAGCCACAAAACACATTCACTTACAAGATTTAGTAACTATCCAATAATAATGTGATAGACTATATTTTGGGTTAAATTCTCTCATCACTTAACATTCTCCTGTCATGAAGGCCTGACAATAACTGGGTAATTTGGGCTATTAGAAGCCAGGAAATTGAATTTTAATCAATGGGGCAAATTCTGTACTGAATGACAATCTAATGCAATTCCACTGATTTCAGTTTAACAAATATCAAGCTTGGCCCTGACTTTTTAATTTTAAAAATGACTGAGTTATCTTGAAGTATAATAATATTTTTTAGACGAAATACTTATTTTCACAGTGTATGCTACTTCTGAAACATTTGCTTCCATCATAATGCCAGACTAAATGCTGTTTTAGCACAAAGTTGGAGGAGGGCTATAGCTGGTCCTCCTCCTCTGTGTACTAATGATAGCTGTATATCAGTATCTATAACATACAGGATAGAAGAGATGGTAGAAATAATTCCTATGTAGTCATTTTCACTTCTAACATCTCTAACACATATATACCAGTAACCTTATTGTCCCTATGCTTTCTCCATAAAGGCAGAGAAGCCGGACTGCAGCGAGCGCCTTCAGCTACAAAAGAGGCTGGGCTGTAGAAATTTCCAGTGGTTTGTATCAAATGTGTACCCTGAGCTCTCCCAGCCTGAGGACACACTAGGATTCTCTGGCAGGGTAAGAGAAAATACACTATAAAGAATGATTAGTGGGTTTGCATTCTTCAAAGACCCCAGTATTACTTCCATGTACTAATTACTCAGCATAAAGTAAGAGGCTGTTCCTGCTTTGAAACTTTTGTTGTCCAAACAGACAATGCAAGAAGGACAAAAGAAGAAAGAAGAGAACAGTAGAGACAAACAGCTGGTCACATAAACATTGAAAGCCAGCCAGGAGCTGAACTCAGATTGTCTACAGCTCAGAGGATCCTAATGTTAGTTTCTTTAGGTCCGATTAGTAAAGGAAAAGAATTGTGTTGCCTCATGCAGATGGCGTTTTATATCAGATCAGTTTGTAAGATCAATATGCAAGATCTAGTTTGAGAGAAAAGAAAAAAAAGCCTGAATTATGAGCAAAAACATATATCATAAAGGGATACAATCACAAAAAAAGTTAGCTGAAGGATATTTTGTTTGTATCTGATTGTGCCTTATTTCAGTATAAACCTTCACTTACAGCTTTACAATACTGGTGTTGGCTTCTGTGCAGATTACAGACCTGGAAGAGCCATTGAAGAAGGCTCTATTGAACTCTTCCCTTGCAGTGACAGTCTAACCCAGGTACTGTATATTTTAAGTATGTAGGCACTGTGTCAGATTTAGGGAACCATCCAGAAAACAGTAACTCCAACATAAAAATGGCTGGGTTGGCATTAGCGGAAATACTGATGTGTTCAAAATTAGACATGTCCTAAGGCAATGATGCCCATTTTCCTGCAGCTGAGTGTCATTTGAAACATGGCAATGTTCTATGTGCCACTGAGGCCAGACACCCATGCTTTGCTCCAGCAGACATCATTAAGTGCTTACTTGCTAGTATGTTTGGTGGTGTCTGGAGAACAGAAAGTCTGGGAGTAAAATATAACAATATCAGAATAATGGGGATGGGTTTCTTCATTAGTGCCTAGTTTAGTGCCTAAACTGCAGTCAAAACACAGGAGAGAAATTCATGTAGGCTCCCAGGTTGGCATTAGACTATCACCAAGAGAAACCAAACCAATACAGACTGACTGCAGATATTTACTCCAAGTCTCAAGCAAGTTCTGCTGCTTACATAGAGCCCAGGGTGAGCTGCCAGCACATTTCTAACTGCAGTGTGTGCAGACACTGTCAGAAACACACACCTGTTCAAATATTTATTAAACTGGAAAATTTTATTACACGATGGGTTTACTTTATCCATAATTACATTCCACAAAGCCTTACCTTAGGTAAATAATTACACCAGAATTAGCTAGCTGAGGGGATTGCTTTGCAAGGTCAAGGCTGCTGGGTCTCCATCACTCATATTTGGGTTGCATCTTAGCAAACATGTACAGGAAATTATTTTTGGAACTAGCGTTTAAAAATGAATTGGGTTGTCCTTCCATCATTGTTCAAACAAACCCTTCCTTTTCCAGCACTTTGAATATAACAGCATGAAGGAAATCCGGCTTGGTTCTGCTCCACTGTTTTGCTTAGATGTCAGACATGGGAAGGTTATCCCTCAAAACTGTACAAAGGAGACAGACAACCGTCACCAGCACTGGGATGTCCAGGAGGTCAGTAGTGACTGCTGTGAGGGGAAGGCAGCTGATGGTGACTGTGGGATCACTGGGTGATTGGCAGGATTCTTGTGTGGGGAAAAGATGAGGTATTTGAAGGGGAAGTTTCACATGTGTGCCATTTATAGCCAGGAAATTTAGGATGCCTCTTGCCCCTCTACGCTGACTATGTGAAATAAATTTGGTTTAAAAATACAAATTGCAGGAATCCTACCTAAATTCATATGTCCTTGTTTTAACTGTTTGTCTCACTGGCTTTATTGAAATAGAATCAGAATCAGTGGTTGTGAAAATAAGAGCATGGCAAATCTTGCCCACTTCTTTTTGACAGAGGGAGGGTCTGTGAATCCTGAACCCAGCCAAATGATGAGCCCTTTGGGAGAAGGGAAACATTAAATCTCCTGTATTGTAAGAGACAAGCAAACTTCCTATTAGAGGAGTTTGGTATTATTCAGTGGACTTCACTCTGCAGTGCAGGAACTCCTCTACAAGACTGTAAAAAGTCATGCTTTAGGACAGCTTTGGAAAATAGCAGTGACTGTAGTTGTAGGGATGCTGCAATCCTCTGGTACAGTTCCTGCTGTAATTTGTTTTGATTCCTAAGGAAGCATTGGTCCTTCTGAAATTCTGTGATCTGTATGTCTGCAGTTGATGTTGATGACAACCTGTACCCACAGGAAACAAATAGTGGTGGAAAGAGATGTATTGGGTTCTGTACCTACCAGTCCTGTCAGCTTTGAAAGGAATTATGAATACTCACCATACCCTGGGCTAAAAGCTAAACCCAACCATTATGTTTAGAGTAATACTTCAAAAATTTGAATAACCAGTCATTACTGGTGATCTATTGCATGTAAAAAGTTTCAGAAACATGGCCTAGCTTTTACTGGAAATCCCTTCTTTTTGATGTGTTCTTTTCTTCCCTTCTTCTCCCATCTTGTAGAATGGAATGATTGTCCATGTCCTTTCTGGCAAATGCATAGAAGCAGCAAAGAGTGAAGATGAGAAGGACTTGGTTTTGTCTGCATGTAACAAGAATGCCTATCAGGTGTGGCAATTCGAACGTTCCCATATGCTGCGCCAGAGATGACTGACAGGTCTCTGTGGAGGTCAAGTCTCCAAAATCTAACATTACTTCTGTTTGGGATTTAAGATACATTTCCTGCATGGACAAGAACAATGTTTGTGTTTGCTGTTGCATGCAAGGAAGTTAGGAAGGTCTCTCCTTTGAAAGCCTGGCTCAAATAGTTGCCACCAGCTCGTTGTCTATTCAGCTCTAGCTAAAAATTTTATTTATTCTGTCAAGCAGGGAATACAGATACTGTGAGCATCAAGGGATTCTCAACTCTGCCATTGCAGAAGACAGCTGAGTTTGCCCTTTGAGGGAAACATGGAAAATTGGCTGCCAGTCAACTCATCTTCAGCATATTCTGTAACTTGTGAGGATACAGGAAAACGAATGTTTGTGAAACTTCTGAAACTGTAGGAGGAAGCCAGCCAAACCAGGATAAGAGTTTAGCCTTGTTTTACAGAGCACACGACTCACATAAAACAAAGCAATTTTCTATGCACAAAAGTAGTAGATGTTTTCACATGTAATAGCTCAAATTTTGTGTTCCAACTCGCCTAAGCCAAATTTCTACCCTCTATGAGATTGCATAGAACATAAATTAGCACTTAATTAGGCACTAACTGCTCTAATTGATTCGGAATACCAACAGTCCTCAGTGTTTGGCACACTCTTCCTTAAATCCTTTGTCCACAGTCTGATTTGGATGGGAAAATGAGACTAAAATGTTAACATTTTTTTGGTTTTGTTTTCATGCAATTTAAGAACAACTCTTCAGGAAACTTTTTGTGGACTATGGAAGATGATTGAACTAAATTAGAAAGAAGGGTAAGGACTCCCCTGCTTATTTTGAAATGGAAAGTATCTGTGGCATCCATTTGCTCTTGTAAAGCTACAGTAACAGAAGTGCTGGCTGAAACATCAAATGCAGGGAAAGAGCCTATTTCAATAGTGGCTACCTAAGAAGAAAATTCTGGTGCCTACTTCTACTTCTTGCAGCATGAGTTAAGTCTCTCACACTGTAAAGGGCAAGGGCATCATTAACAAAGCTTAATTTGGTTTTGAGGCATTTTTTTTTTCAAGAGACTGATTTTTTTGATTTTTTTTTTTAATGTAAAGCACATTGTTTGAACGGTAGAGAAAGGAAGAACAGCAGAATATCCTGCTCAGAGACTTCCACTCACCTGCTCTGGTTAAATAATAATAAATTGGTTTCAGCCATATAAAATTGATTATGACAGAAGACACAGACAGCATTCTGTGTTGTGTTGTCCAAAACATTTCCCAGTGGGGTCTCTGCTTTGAGTACTACAGATTCCACACAATGTTCAGGCATCACTCCAATCATCCTAATTACCACTTACTCTTTGATAGCATCAGGATCTAGTACCATTTGCTGCTGTGTCATTTAAAGTTTCCTGTGACGCTCTTGACAATGCTTCAACTTTCAGCTGAAAGGATGGTAGCAACTTCTTCCAGAACCCCAAGTGACCCCTGATCGTTGCCCAAACTGAGGGTAAGAAGAGAGAACTTCTAAAATGGCATAAAAGCTGAGTGAAATGCTGTTTTATTGACATGTGATTCCTTTGTTTTAAATTATAAGTATGCCAGATTTTTAAATTATGTATTATTTATTCTATTTTAGATTCTACACTGGGAGTATCATTCCTTCAGCATTTAGCTTAATGTTAAAAAATGTGTATACAAATACGATCACTGATAACAAGTGGGATTTATCACAAAGAAGAATGAAAATATTTTTTGTTTTGAGAGAAAATGTTTGGAATTAAACTGAAGACATGTGGACATCTTGTACTGCTTTTTAACATAATGATCAAAACCTGGAAAGTAAGGTTTGCTGTAGATATATGTACAATAGAAAAGTATGTTACATTATACCTCTTCCAACAATGAAATGAAAATACATGGTTTGGTACCATTTGAAAAATAATTGTTATTATACTTGTTGCTTTTAGTAACAGGGTAAGTGTGTGTTCAGTTTCCAAGGGAACTGAATTCCAGAGTACAGGCCAGAAGGGTGTGTGGTCTAGTTGGTTTCCGTATAGGGACAGCCAGGACTGTGGGCCATACCATGAAGCACACTTCTCCTAATATAAACATTAAAAAAACCGCCAACCCAAAACAAAGCCAACCAAAAAAATCCAAAGCAAAAACATCTGTCCCCTGTATTTCCTAGTTTCCTTCCTGTATGCCTTTTAAATGGATTGGTTGGTTGTACCAACCAATTTGTGGTCATTTACACTTTTGCCCCTGTGGTTAGATCCATCAACTAGGCTCTTCTCACACAGGTTGTACAAGGGACTCAACAAAGCATCTCTGCTAAGGGTGATGGTGTGTTTTCCTCGTTTTTGCCCATCTTTTCACTCAACATTAGCAGACAGCGATGCTTTGAGCATCACAAAACATGGAATTACTTTTAGCTCTGTATTTAGGCAGGGACAACATTTCATTTCTAATTCTCATTGACAAGAGGGAAACATAAGAAAACAATGTTTCAGGCAAGAACAAAGGAACAATTTTATCTCTGAAGACCTCCAAAGTACTGCCTTGGGCAAGAGCAAAGGAATTCCAGCATAACACAAGTAAACATCCTATAGCGTAACTTCACCCTTTCCTTTGAATTTGGCAACCCAGGCATTACTAGTGCTTTGAGCCAAACCCACCCATGAAGCTGAGCTAAAAGGTCAGATTCAAGAACAGGTCACCTTTGAGTTGACAGCGCTTACTCAATAGCCTGGTTTATTCCTCTTCCAGCTAACTGGAAATGGAAGAACATAAAAAGACTGAAGTAATCTTTAACTTACTTTTAAACCTAAACCTAGTTGATTCAATCAGTATTGGCTTTAGTTTGGGGCTTGTCCTGTTAGGTGAAGTGTCATCACTAGTGCAGAGAAACAGAATAGCAGCATTTTTTCCACGTGTTAACCTGAAGTTTGAACAGGGAAAGGTTAAAGCAACTATTAGGATAAATCCTGTAGCACAGAAATGTTCAAGGTATCTGTCAGTGCCTCCAGGTCCTCCCTTAGAGACACTGACAGAGCTGTAATACTGTCTGCTTACTAAAATGTAACAGCTTCTATTACAGATTTCCCCAGGAAGGAATAGGGCTATGCTGAAGCAACCAGAACAAGGACAGTAACAGCCTAGATTTTCGGTTGGAACAGTTGGAAAGTGACATGTGAGTGAGAGCTTTCAAATTCTGCCTTTGTATCTCACTTGATCTCCAGCAGTTCGATTCAAATTACAAACTTGTTGGGAGAGTGAATGTGAAATGTGAAAAAGGAGTGTTCTGCAAATACTGGTAACTTGGTGTATGTTTTCAAGCTATGCAAACTGCACACTTCTGCCCTGAATAAAGTATATCAGTGCACAGTGAAATGTTGTATTTGTATTTCTCTCCATTGTGATATGATTGGTCGACGCTTCTTTTTCCTTATGCTGCCTAATAGCTGCAAAAGAACCCTGTTGGAAAGCCTCCAGTGGCAATACCTTCATTTAGCCATCACATAATGACCTTACAGGAACGTACAGGAGGAACGTGCCTCTACTTGCACCTTGGAGGGCGTTTGTCTTTATAGTCCTTTGCCAAAATTCCTATCAGTGTAAAGGTCTGAACAGGGACTACAGAAGTGGAGTCTCTGGAAAGCACAATCTCTGGCACACCCTTGAGACAGCTCACAGATGCTTCTTCACCAGGTGGCTTGGGAGGATGTACTAGAAAAACAGTCTGGCTACATGACTTGGGGTAGCAGGCACAGTGGGGTTGATGTCTTTCTAGCTGCAAATGGTGAGGTTTTTTTGCAAAACAGCTATCCCACTTGGAGATTATGATGCATTAAATATGGACAGGATTCACCTCTATTAACTGCAACCACCTGAAGAACAGCAACAACCAAGTGAATTGTTTAGGCTGCTTCTACCGGTTAGCAGAGGTAATGTATTTAAACAAGACTGGTCAATCACTATCTAGAAGCGCTCGCTTTCTCTACTGATCACAGGGAGTCTTACGGTTAATTTAGATGGCATATGTAGCCTTTAAATGGGAGTTAGGTGGAAGGAACATCACCCAAAGGGCACCCAGGCTAAAATGCCTTCCAGGAGCCCAACCGCAGCATCCAGCTCTTCCAGTTCCCCCCAGATCTGGCTTGGGTTCAGGCACAGAGATGACAGCCAAAACCAGACTTCCTTGCTACTATCTGCAGTTTCCTCAGATAAGCTGACATCCAGCAGCACTTTTTTTTCCCTAAGATAGCTTCTTTGTTCCCAAACTGAGAGACCCCACAGTGAGGATGCTGTGTGACTGCATAAACTCGTCCCAACACAGTAAGAATGTGAATTTTCAGAAAAGTCTGTAATATTTTGAAGATGTTGATGCTGTTATTAATGACAAATCTTCTCTCTCTTTCTGCTGAACAGGCTAAAAAGTTACAGCAGAATTTTCACCATACAGAACAGATACAGATGTGAGCAAGGTTCTTCTTTTTCGCCTGAACCTAAGGTACATGCAGACCAGCCTAAAGGCTGAATACAACATTCAGTTTCTAAGTAGCTACACAATGACCTTTGCTAAAGTCCATGCCCTTTGGCAATACTATGATATGTATTTACACTAACAGTAATTTTGTGTTGCAAACTGAGAAAATGGTGAAAATGATCCATTTTTTTAAATTTGCATATATAATAAATGTATTTTAAATTCATCCATTTTGCGTGATTAGTTAAAATTCCTACCACAAATCTCTTCCTTGCCATGTATTTATTAGTCTCTCAGTCTTGCACACTGATAAAAAAATGTAATTTAGATTGTCATAGGCATAAACAACCTTTCAAGGATTACATCCTTTAGTATAATGTTTTTCACAGCGTTTTTTTTCTCAACTTCTGAGCTTAGTATGCTACTAGGTGAAAACTGAAGGTTTTACAGTCTCTTTTTCATCATGCAATGTGACCTTTACATGAAGAGTTTAGTTGCAGATATGAAAGAAAATCAGCTGGTACTTCGATACCTTAGGAGTTGATTTCTCAAGGCTTGGAACATCAGATATTTATATCTGAGTACAAACCACTCCGAGGCTGCTTCAAACACAGAGTATTCTGTTAATCACCGTTTATACATATGGTCTGGGATTGAAAGAATCAAAAGGGGTCAAAAGCTGCAGCCAAACTAAAATGTTTAATGTGAAACAGTCCTATAGAGAAGACAGTTCAGTGCACTAGCATCATCTTCTTTTTCTTTCCCTTTTATAGTATACACTGCCTTCTTTGCCTGCTTAGAAGCCAAAAGCCAAGCAGTGAGAAAAGAGACAGTTTGATAATCAGAGTATTTCAAGTGGGCAGACAAACAAAACTCACTACATCAATTAAAAAGAAGCCTTGCAGTTCTCATTGGCTAAGTTTTCTATTTAAGATGACAAAAAGCCAGTGTTTTATCTAATTGGTGTATGTGTCATACCCATCAAAAACTCATCATTTGGGCTGCCAAGAGCTGCTGTTACTTACAAATCTGTCAGCAAATCATATAGCCTGGAAGACCACTCAGTGTGACTGAGGCACAAATGCTTCCTGAGTTCATGCGGTTCAGCTGATGAATCACCATCAGCCCCCAATGGCGGCAGGAGTTACTTCTTCAGGGCAGTATGCTATTGATGCCTTTATTTGCAGAAGCAAAGAAAACATTAATTTCCTAGTGCAACACACCATGCTCAGTCTGTGGTGCCTGTGCAGATATGTGCACGTACAGCCTCAGGAACAGAGCCTGGTGCTGGTGCTAAGGAAATAACTTTAAGTTTTACATAAACAATGAGCAGTTTCGGCTCCAGTTCCTGCTGTTGGAACAACCTCCTGCGTGCAGCTCGGGACAGCACTCTTAAGGTTTCCTAGTGCCAAGAACAACTCTTAAATCAGTGATGCAAGGGATGGCTGGAACAAAATAGGTCTTGACACTGTGAAGTAACTTGATAAGCAGAATAAGTACAAAGAGGCCACAATTTGCTAATTACAATAAAATGCCCATCTTTTCAGAAAAATACAGCATTTTCTAAGTTTTCATTCAACGTTAGGCAACACTGAGCTTGGCAGAAAGTGGTAATTCCATTTTGCAGAATTTCCAGGGTTTCTGAGTTCAGTTTTGTTTCAGTGTGGAACAAGACCAAGTGTCTCCTTTATTTTCTGAAACAGAGCTGGGATGCTCATTAGAGTCATGATGAGAGAGGTCCCCAGGCCAGGCTGCCCATGGCAAGGCTCTGCTTCCTTGCCACCCCATAATAAGAAGGAATGTTTTCCTCTGGGATACCTGATGCATTGCTCTCAACAAGCTGGCAGATTTTGATAAGAAATTGTTTTGCTGGAATTTTCTTTGCCAGCGGATTCTATTATTCTTTAGTGAATGCGTTTAGAACAATTACATGCTATCAAAGCCTGCAGACTCAGCAGAATGAGGAAAATCAATATTCAAATTTTAACAGAGGTAAAGAATAGAGAAAAGTGGAAAATGGGAAAAGCTGGATTTAATTTCAGTTCCCAGGTATGTCCACCCATTTCTTTTTACAGCACTGAAGCACTGTACAGCAACATAACAGGGCTACAACAATAACAGCAACCCCAAGTTTATGTTGCAAGTACTGGCTCCTAATGGCATGCCTGGCACGGAAAGCTTTTCTCTAAACTTTCATGCATTCAGGCCATTTGCTTTCTCTTTTCTCTCCTTGGCACCTGCGGTGATTTTTCCTCTCTCCCTACCTACAAAAGCAAGCTCTGGAAGGGAAAGGACAAAGCAGGAGACTGAAGATTAAGGAACCAGAAGCAAGTCCTCAAAGCTGTTTCAGCAGCTGCCCTGCTGTTTAGTATCATGGCATTTGATAAATTCTTGGTTGACCCTCGCATTTCACTTGTCAGGTAGATCCAAGCAACCTCAAAGCCATCATCCATAGCTCATCCCTCCCTGCTCTAACTTGGGTGGCATGACAAATTAGCTGAGTGTTGCCCAAGTGTAAGCAAAGGCTATCTCCCACTCCTCTGGGGTATGGCAGGAACGCATGAAAATCACTCTGGATCAGAGACAAAGCTAATGTTTTGGGTCCAACAGGCAGATGCTGTTCCTCTGGTTTGCCTAGCACTAACCTACACTGTCAGCTAACTAATGGGGGGTTTTAGTGACCTGATACTCAGGTCCACCTTGCAAGAATTCTCCAGCGCGAAATACATAGGCATGTTGTGCCTCTTCTCCTTATTGCTTTTTGTGCCTCCTTTTCTTATTATCTTTAGGACCTCTAGTGGCAGAACAAGAAAGGTGTTTCTAGAAAAGATCATCTTGAAAAGATCTTAACACGGAAGCAAGACATGAGTACCAGTATGGCCATGAACTCCAGCCAGTAAGGAGTGAATATAGAAGTCCCATTTCTTTAATTAAGACCTTGGATATTATCCAGGAAGAGTTATCTCATCTTCTTCCCTCTAGTACAGAATACTGCAAAAGAATAAACTGAAACGGGTCGCTCCATTTGTGGAGCGCAGAATGCTTTTGTGCTAACCAAGGAAAATTACGGTGCGCTGATTTAAAAGAACACTACCGTTTCTCCCCTCTGGCACCCCAAAAAACACCCTACTATTATTCTGAGCACAAGTTGTCCAAATCCAGGGCTGCTACTGCATAACTCAATGAAAGACTAAAGTCTGCCAGGAAAATATCCAAGACATAAAATACACTTATAGCTACTGTTTTATGCCCATCAGTAATCTTTTTAGCAAACAGCTATCCTCAATTACTGATCTTCCATTATGGAGTTTCAAGGTGACTCTGCAGATGAAGGTTTAACCCCTAATTTTTTGTTTCTGAACAGGAATACTCTTGGCATGATGAACATTGGAAAGGTACTGCAGACCATGAAACTCTGTCCCTCCACATGTCCCTCATTCTGACCCTTTACAACAAAAATTGATTGTTTTTTATTTGCAGCCCTTAGCCAGATCATTCCAGCAGCGCCGGTACCATTAACTCCCACACACCTTGGGTGGATCTAGTTCTGCCAGGCCACTGACTTCCCCCTCTGAACCAAGAAAAGGGCAAGAGCAATTTATACATGCTCCTTTATAGGTCTCATCAGTACAATTATATTATTAGAAATGTTTAAAGCACACCTGCAAAATAAATAGTAAAATTAGTAAAACCCCTAGATGTGGACAATGGCTTGTTCAGCCAGCAAGAACACAGGAGAGACGTATCCTTTTTCCATCTTTTTTGGCAACAGAATGATCACCCTAATGGAAAACACAGGAGAGCAAATAACGGCATAAGTGGCAGGAGAGAGGCTATTTCTCAGACGGTGAGAATGTACAGGTGGTCATTTGATCTACTGAGAGCAAGATTTCTCTTTTTCTGACTGGGCATGTCACAAATACGCACTAATCTATCCTTGAGGTCTCCTTCCTGCCCTATTTGCGAGGCTCATCTCACTGAGATTTCTGCTGGACTGGCTATCATGAAAAAAATGGTGGAATTTACACCAGCAAAACACCTATATTGTGAACTATGGACAGTCTTGGAATTGTCATTTTATGGCAGTCATGAGCAATCAATTACAATATACTGAATCAAGGAAAATACTGTAAAGCTTCTGCATAGTAAAGATCTGGATAGTGCATGAATAAGCAAAAGTAAACAGTATTTCACATTGATAAAGCACATCTGACAGGTTTAAGATACAACAGTCAATAAGAAAGTAGAATATTCAAAGTGAGTGGTTTCAGATTTTCTAAAAATGCTATTTTTTAACAGTCATTGTGCCTCCAGGCATGGGTGTAGCTCTTCAAATCTCACTGAGGCATTTTGCTTCTCAGTTAGTGTTGGGCAACTGGCTAGGACCATCAAGAGTGCATGTAACACAGTAGGGATGTGTTCAGGGCCAACAGTTTGACCTCATGAAGCAAGTTATGGTGGTAGAGGTTGAGTCTTATCAAATCTCTGGAGGGTGTTTTAATAAGAGATTGTATTGCTGCTGAACAACATAAGCAAACAGAAAGAATCTAGCAGTAATGTACAAAAAGAGAAATCAGAATCATCACTCACTGAGTAAAGTCCCCTGAAAAATTAAGTTTTGGATGAACAAAACCTGCTCACGGATTGGTGCCAAGTACCAGCCTGCATGGAGGGATTGTGCCGGGTGAGAAATACTGTGGTATTTTATATTGACTTCTTCAGAATGAAATTAATAATCTCATAAATACTGACATGCTTCAGCTGACACTTTTGTACCAAATTGATTTCTATTAATTTAAAATTGCTTCCCCATTCTCCTACCTATTTTTCAGTTCAGTGAGAGAATAACCAAGAGCAGTTACAGAATGTGCCCTTGGCACTTCAAATACAGCTCTGGTGAGGACAGCATCATGCTCTTAAGAAATCAGGGTTTTGCCTGTGGTTCTTCTTCACCCTGAGCCTCTGATGTGAATGATACCAAAATGCACTTGCCTAGTCTGATCTTTTGGCTGACACAGCGAAGTAGCAATCAGACAGAGTCTAAAATATTTATGAGAGAGAGTCATGAAGGGCAGGAACACCAGAAATCTATTATTTACTGAACATGTCCTTTAGTCTCTGTTCATGTGTAATTCATTTAAATTCTGCTCTCCTGTTAGGTGAAGTGGATCTTAAGTAACATCCCCAAAGCAGCCTGAGTTACTCCAAATTTACACGGCTGTGCTGGATGGCAGGATCTAGCTTAGAGCATTTTATACTAGCCACGTCTCCCTGGGTACTCTGCGCCTAGGGCTCAGAGCATCCCCAGCCAATTTAATCTTCACAGGCTGTCCTTGCAAGGCAACCTGCAAATGTGTTTACAGACCTAGCACAATAATTTCTTACTGTTCAGGCTGATCAACCTGTTAGAAATGCATCTCTCCATACCTCTATTTTTGCAGGCGCTCCTGGTATAAAGGCCTCAACGGTACAAAACTGAACTAGACAAAATGTGCAGACGCTTTATTTGGCATGGAAAGAAACCAAGGACACGGCCCTGTTAGGGTTGCAAAAATAAAGAGTATGAGGAACTTGGCCTTCCTCAGTGGAAACTCGACATTTGGGTGGCCCCGCTGCAGCCTGTGTGTGGGGCTGGCAGTCACTTTCTCTGAATGAAGAGGCTGCCTTAACCTGGATTGCTATCAAATCCTCCCTCCATGAGACTGTGCATTTGGCAGAGGTACTGACAGAAATTCTCTGGCTGAGAAAGTGCAATCAGATCCTGTTAGGCATAATATCTTGAGAAGCGGGTCTGTTAGTTTCAAACACTGAGAAAGTCTGACTGCGATTGTTTGGCGTTTTCTCCGGCTGCTGATTTATTTGAATTCTTCAGTTATAAAAATCCCAGACTTGAAAACACTACCAAGGGAAAAAAAGAAAAAAAATGGATTTCAGGGATCGGAGTGCTTTGTAGGGGCTACGTTCACTTCTTCAGAGTGTATCTTACCTACATCGTCCCATGCAGCCCTAACCACTAGGTTACTTGCTAGGTTTACTGAGCAAGAAACAAATTCTCAGATTAATGCCTGACCAAAGAGCTGGGGTGGGGAGAAAGCCCTTTCTCTCAGAAGCAGGAGGAGGCTGCCCCACCACCATGCGCTCTCAGTGTACATACAGAGCAAACCCTATAGGAAGGGCTTAGGCATCAGCCCTCTGCTGCTCACCTTGCTTCCACAGCAAAACCACATCCCTACCTTACTATACAGCTTGCAGTGGAGGAGTAGTGACCACAGAAACATACCTTGATGCCCAAGGCAGGATGTCAGCTTGGTGTACCGTCACCTGCTCTCCCCCTGGCCTCATGTCAAGGAATATCAAAATACAGTCTTGGTTCCAGTTCAAAGGACTGCTTAAACATCATGAACCATCCCTGGCAGGAATCGTCTTTTGCTGCTTGCCACGTCCTTTTCACAGTCCTATGAGGGGCTGCATTTGCAGATCAGCATCTCACTGTGCACCATCCCAGAGTTTAGGAATTCTGCTGTTTTTCTCAACAAGAAATGGACTGAGTTCCTGCCTCCACAGCTCTTACTTGCCCAAGGAAAGCTCACAGGCTATGACCCCAGGCTGTTTGCACAGCCTGTCAGAAACCATTTGTGTATGGAGAGCACAGCAGCAAATATCACAGTTAAGGCTAAAAGGCAATTCTATGCCAAGCTCATTCTAGGTCACTGACTTCCTAAGGGTATTCTTCCAAGAAATAGCTTTATCTTGAGCAGTTCTGCATGAGGAGATTGTGAGTTACAATTAACCCCTTCTTCAAAAGGAAAAGAAAGAGTTCTTCACTCTAGCACATTCATTGCTCAGGGTAAGACTTTGCCCCCCTACCCTTACCCAGGCCCATATTAGAAAATCTATCCATTAGCTGCAGGGCAGCGCTGGGGATGGAATGGGACCAAGGAGACCCTTGTCTGCTATGGGACAGTCAGTTATGCTCTGATGGACTTACCTGGTGTGGTGCCACAGTTCATCTCAGCCTTTAGGACAGCAGCACTCTCACAGTTGGTTTGTCTGTATCTCTGTCTCCTGTTTCCTCAAAGTCTAGTTCTCCTTATCAAGCTAAGGATGTACACCAGAATCCACCAACACAGTAATACCTGTGCTATGCACTGCACTGGGGGTCACAGAAGCCTCTGCATAACAGAAGTAAAAAAAATATATTCTACCACAATAAGAGAAAAGGCAGGATAATGGAGGAGTCATATTTTACCTACTACTTTCTGTATTTTTATAATCTTAAAATCTGTTACAAGCTACAAAATCAGTCCTCTGTTATGGTGTGATACAAAATGATACACTTATGCTGCAGTACACAAACTCTGCTAGAGGTCTTCAGTCCTGCTATTGTCTGAAAGATAGAATACCAGTCAATATTTACATTGACTTTGCATAGGTACGTGATTTCCAGAGAAAGAAGCAACAACGGGCCTATGATCAGACACAGGCAGAAATGAGAACTGTTGAGCAGTACCTATCTCAATGTATTAAATACTAAATAAAACCCCAAGCAACCTCCCTTGAAAAATCTGATTTTTCCTAGGGGATGCAAACCCCTTATGCTTCCTAAGATTATATCAGAAACTCATATTTTGTAAATACCATAGGACTACACACAGAAGGTCATGCTCAGACACATTTCAGCTATTTAGTGTTCAGGTGAACTGGAATAACTTTTACTTGAAATAACAAATGTGTCAAAAAAAGTTTGTTTTCCGACTAGAACTAAGACGAAAGTAAAAACATTCACTATGGAGCAGAAACAGCACAAAGAGGGCACTGAAGGAGTG
Organism: Psittacus erithacus; assembly: GCA_009867235.2. Taxonomy (NCBI): domain Eukaryota; kingdom Metazoa; phylum Chordata; class Aves; order Psittaciformes; family Psittacidae; genus Psittacus; species Psittacus erithacus. Next base: position 68,664 of record WYDI02029861.1, read on the forward strand.
ACTTACGGGTAAGTGTATTGCCAGCTTCTGTTGGTTTTACCCTGAGTCTTATGATAGTTGGATCTTTTCCTAGAGCAATAGCTTCAGCATTCAAACAACACAATAAGGATCTTGGCTTTGACTTAAAAGTAAAAAATGACCGCTACATAAGAGAAGAAAATCTTGGTAGCAAAATGAAAACACAACCCCTAAGAGCTACAGTATGAAATAATGAATTTAAAATACTTTTTTAATACTACTATTTTAAGACAAACTTGGGATCTTCAGGGGCCCAACTCATCCATTTTGAAAGCATGGTTTCAGCAACATCAATGAGCTGACGGAAAATCTGTCGGGGGAGTGACTCCGGGAAAAAAATCTGCATTAATCACAACAATTGAAAATATGTTAGAGAGCAAACAGAGAAGATGCTTAGGTAACTACATATATATCGGGCAAATATTCATTAAGTTATTACTATTCTGTGAATGCACATTAAATCACTTTTTCACTAGAAGAAAGAGAGCAGGCATAAGATTGTAATACTCATGAGTTAGTCTAGCTGCTTCCTTTGGAAATGTTTCACAGCATGACCTGTTACCCGGGGGTCTCAAAAGTTTCTTTCTCAATTACACAGCTGTCGACAGCTATATCACACATATTTCAAACTATTCCCTCAGATCACCATGTATCAGCAGAACTCTTTTCCTCCCCAGAGAAAACCAAAAATGGAGGCAGACATTGAAAGTGAAGAGAAAGGGCTTGGAGGGCTATTTCTGCCTCAGAGAATGTTGGTGGACACTGTGATCAGGCTTTTGCCTCAAGAAAAAAAAAAACAAAACTCAGAGGAAGAGCACTCTAAAGAACTCAGAGCCCCACTTTCTGCTTCACCTGGTTAAAGTGCCAGATTCACAAGCTGCAGCACATAACCTAATGTGGAAAATACCAATCTGTTGTTCAATTGGGTTGTTTTATAGACAATTCTTACAGTAGCTATGGTGACTGCCTGCTCGGCTGGACGATAGCACTGCTGGCTGGGGCAGCTCTGCTGCTGACCTTGGAGTACCCTGAGCCTTCAGAACAAGGTTCTCCTGGGTCACTGCGCACAGCCGCGATACCCAATGTGACAGGAAGCCTGCGCGGACTGGTGAGCTGCCAAAAATTCTGGAGAGGCAATCTGGTATGCAAACAGAGTGAAATGGTGAAAGCAAGGGGTGGGAAAGAGCAATGACAGGTCACTTAAGCTTCTATCCTTTCAGCTAGTCCCTTTTGACCCACTTCCTCCCTTGCTGCAGTTGACATTGACAGCTGTTTTCCAGCTCAGCATAGCGGCTGTCAGTCGTTGCCTCTGTCACTCATAAAGTTTGACAAGTTTCAGAGCTGAGGAGCCCAGCACCTTTAACGTTACAAAGGAAACCTCCATCTCCCTCCATGCCACAGCTACTACGGAGAGACATTAAGAAATCAGCATTTTAAGTTACCATGAAGAAGAATCAAAGCTATGTCCTAACTAACGATAAAGAGAAAGCAATTCACAAGGAACTATAGTAGGAGAAAAATCACAGCAAACATTTGTTACTATGTTAAATATCTAAAATCTTCTTTGTAAAAACATTTTAAGAAGTTTTCAGTGTAATAAATACCTATCTCTACAGTTAGCCTGTTCTGAACATTAAACGGGAATAGAGGAGAGAAATAGGGTATATGAAAACTGTTTTGCTCAGTGGCAATACATAGTTGTCATTTCATTTTCTTCACTGAAATTCTGGTTTGTTTGAAATTAATCATTATCTGCTTCTTGGTAAACAGACTCATAATCTATGTAAGGATCTGTATTACAGGGATTATGGATTTATTACATGTTCTACAAAGGACTTTTTTTTTTTTTGATGCTGAGGATCAAAATAAAATGTCACGATGGAGGTAACAACTGTTGAGGTATTTATATCAGGGTCCTTCAGGACATCACGATTTCCACAGCATACAGACAAATGGAACAAGTGCCACATCTGAAGTTGGTGGCCTTATGACCTCAGCTCTTGGGGGTCCAGAGTCTCTGTCATGACTTATAGAGCAACTATTCAAGACTAATCATGTATGCCACTGACATACAGGCACAATGAACCAAAAGTACATGACCTTCCCAGCAAGTTTCTTTGAAATGCAAAGGATCTGACTATTAAGAGAAGCAGAGCCTCTTTAGATTAATGAAGAGCAAATTTCATTTCTTCCCATGAAATCGCTCCCACAGTATATTACTTGTTTTCAAAATTATCCAGGAGTTTAGTGTTATTTAACAGCATTGGCAATTTTAGAGTTTAAGTATCTGAAATTGATAATAAGTTGTTCTACCCTCTCTAATTTCTAATAAATACAACTTACTCCGTTAATGTTCATGTGATACTGTTTTCATCACACTGCACTCCTCCACACAGAGTCAAGGACCTAATCAAATACATAATCAATCAACCTGCTTGTCAGATACAAACAGCAGGCAAAAGACTTCTTTGTGTCCTACACAATTGCCTTTTTAGAAAACAAGTGAACCATTGGTCTGTAAGAACACGCAATATATCAGTAATGCACAAGCAGCCTGCATGCTCCCTGTGGCACTGTGAAGAAACCTCGTGACTGAATTCCAGCAGAGGAACATTTTGACGAGTTCCTCGGATTGCCCTGACTGCTGTTTTGGAATTATACAGTATGGAATTTTTTAAAAAGCTGACTGCAATCACTGGAGTCAAAAGCTTCTCACACAAAAAGACAAAAGCGAGCAGCTCTTTGGCTTTAGCACCACTGAGCTCTCATGAACTCTGTTGCTACAGATTTCCACTCCTTTCTGCAGAATAGAAGGGAAAGCAACAAAACAGCTTAACAGTTTTTAAACATATCTCTTGGATACCCAAAGAGCAACAAGAGAGATACATAACATCCATCCATGTTTTGCCTCCTTTCTTGGGGGGAACAGCAACTACTTCTTGAGATTCTCAAGATGCTGCAATGAGACTGAGCTGGGAGCACTTTATGTGAGCAGATGTGGCTATATCCTTTCCTAACAGCATCAGCCACAATACTTTACTGTTGTTACGCTGTAAAAAAGCTCCAGAAAAGCAAACATAATGCATACTTATTAAAGCATTAATATATACTATGTAACTAAATAATTTTAATGTACATATAAATTGCATTATACAACTGGGATCCTACTCCTGCTTGGTAAGAGTATGTTTACCATGAAACCTTCAGCACTAACAGTCCCAACTGACGATCTGAAGTAATTAATTTTGCCAAAATTAATCTTTAAAAAGTCATTACCTGTATTTTAGATGAGTGGGGAACACTACAGAGTATCACCTTCAAAGCTTTCATTAGCACATGCCAAATAAAATTCAATTGATAAACACGTTTTACAAGCAGGTGGGAATTCAAACTTATGGAGTATAAATAAATCTCTATGCAAGTTTCATAACAGTCTTTATGACAGTGCCTTACCTTCATTATAAACATTAAATCCAGTCAAATTACTTCTGTAAAATCCATCCACCTTTAGAGATGCTACACCTTGCAATTTATTTTGATGCAGTTACGTCAGAGCAGAGATTCCCTGATGTCCCATTTGAAACTTACTCAGTTTTATGTAGAATACTTGTGCATAAATCCTTAACATATTCATGCAATAGAAATTTTAATAGACATTAAATAGGGTTCCTGTAAATTTGCTTTATAGCATCTCTTAATAGACTGAAACACTTTATTAACTAACCTGAAGAAATTCCAGCATCACAGACTCATAGAATCTATGAATCATTACCACAGCAGCAACTCAACAACTCTGGAAATCACTGTGGCTGGTGTACAAACAGAATAAGCAATGGCCCATTATAACCACTGGTGTAGTCTTAAATATCTTTATTTAAATAGACAAAATAAACATTTGATAAGAGATAGCTAACCAAAGTACCACAGTTGTTTGGGGTTTTTTGAAGCACAGATACCAAAGTAACGCGAGTGCCACCTTCTGGTTTAAGCATGAAAACACTCTGGGTTGTGCACTTCTATCTGAAGGGCGTAGTTTTATTTTTTCCTTTATTTTCTTCCCCCCCTTAAAAAAAAAAAAAATAAAAAATTCGACTGTTCATTTTCAACATTCACAGAACGTTGGAAGAACAAAACAGTTAACCAAAAGAAATTTGTAACATTTGCTTCACCTTAGTGCCTGGAGCAAAAGTAAGTACATAAATGCTGCGCAAGTATTTTTCCCCAGATTTAAGTTCACGGATGTCAAATCCTACTAAAACACATGAATGACCATAATTTTAAATAAATACTTAAGTGCAGTGGCTTGAAGTAGTCTTGGTGTTAATGTACTTTGGAGTATGTACTTCCAACTCCTTTTTACCCTAAAAAATTCCTTTTTATCACTTGCATGAAATGCATGCATCTCCTACCCAGGAAGTCACAGAACCTCACAAAGGAAGGCTGAGGAATTCAGTAAATGCACTACTACAAATGGCACAAAGAACTGCAGCCCAGTTTATATTCGCTGCAAGTCAAATCACAACGTTGGTGAGAAAACATGGGTAAATTTCAGTCCACTCTGAGTTCAAGTATCAACCCACATCCTGGGTGATGCCACGCTATGTCAAAGTGGTAATTCTGTATGGCATCACATCCTCTGGACTTCTAAATCTTGTTTCCCAGTATTTCGGCTCTCTGTGCCATTTCACACTGTTACATGCCCACACAAAGCCTTCTTTTCTCCACAGGCTAAGAAACCACTGCTAGACAAATGTCGTAATTTCACAGCCACACACACTTCTATGTATTGACTTGCTGTCAAAATTCAATCATAATCCTCAAGTCTTCTGGAATACATATGGCAACTCATATATTTTTAAAATGTAAAACCCCTTTGAACAAAAGCCATTCACGTGCTTGACGTCCCAACAAATTCTTACTCAAATTATGAGGACAGACAGTTATTGCACTTGCATCTCACAGCAGCGAGCACTTCCAGGAGGAAAACCATGTTTCTTTCTGCCGTTGCCATCCCGATACTTTCTTATGCTAAAGCGGTAACAGTTCATGATGTGTTCATCAGCACTTTATCAATTCCTTGTTTGTCAGAGGTTCTGCAATGACTTCATCACGCATGAACTGCTCCTAAAGACAGCAAGTAGAGTTTTAGCTGATTTTCATTATTTCTGGAGCTCCTCTCCCCCCAGAAAATACCAGACACTGATTTTCTTTCTAGCCTGGGCATAATTGCTATGAATCCGTCTCCCAAAACATGAAAGCCACAACATGCCCACCAGGTATGAAAAGCAACCTGATAAGCTCACAAGTACAAGGCTACACGACAGGGTCATAAATACATCTATGCTAGGGTCATAGATACCTCTTAACGCCGCAGGGATTGGTTTGTCTATTTTCCAGCCATGCTCACCCAAGCAAGCATGTTTTAAAGCCCAAACACGGCAGGAGGAGGAAACCAGGGAAAGATTGATGAAGAAGGAACCGTAATCACAAACAAAAGGCCCACTAGCGCACACAACCCCACCCGGTATGTACCAGGCACTTCTAAAACCTCCTGTCGCGCTTCCTTCGGGGGATGGCGAACCGGAACCCGGTTGGCAGGCCCGGCGCCAGGGAAGCGGGCCGCACCGCGCCCGGCAACCCTCGCCCAGCACCCACCTGGTCGTAAATGACACGCAGGATCAGGGAGCAGCTGGGGCAGGTGGCCACGTCCTCGCCGTTCTCCAGGTCCTCCTACAAAAACCCCGGGACAGAAGTCACCGACCCGCCGCCTGCCCACAGACCCACAGGACCCGCGGCTGGCGGGAACGCGGCCTAACACTGCTCCATTCCCCCCCCCGCCGCCTCGTCCCTACGCGGCCGCCGTTACCCGCGTGATGAGGAAGCGGTCCCCGCAGGGGCACGGGTAGCTGTAGGTCGCGGTCTCCTCATCGTACTCGAAGTCCTCGATCTCCACCTCATCGTGGAACACCGACATGGCGGAAGCGGCGAAACGCGCCGGAAGCGGCGGGACGCCGCGCGCGCGCCGGATCGGGGGCGGGGCGAGAGCCCGGCGTCACGTGATGCGGCGGCGGCGGGTAGGGGCGCTGTGGCGGGGTGTTGGGGGCCGTTGGGTTTGGCGCGTGTGCGGTGCGGTGTGGTGGTGGGGGTGTGGGACCCTCTCCGGTCTGCCCGCTCCCCGCGGCTGGGCGCTCCGTGCGGCCTCTGGAAGCGGGGCAGACGCTTCCCGAGCGGGGCAGCCGTCCTTTTCGACCGGTGCCCTCCGCTGCGCGGCCCTGCCGGCTCCTCTTCCGGGCGGCGTGGAGCGGGGCTCTGTAGTGGCTGAGGCGGGGCGGCAGCAGGCCTTGTCAGGACAGCCGCGACCTTGTCCTTCCCCTCGTCCCCGGCCGAGGCGGCAGGAGTCCGGCGTCCTTAGTGCTCCCCGCGTCAGCTGAGCGCGGGCTTGTCCCGTGCCTCACAGACACACACGTGTGCTCCTGTTCCTGGGTCAAGGGGAAAAGCTCCTCTCGGTGGTGACCTGCAGGAGGGACAGTTTGCCCAGTGGGGTGTCTCTTACCGGTTTATGTGCATGCTCCTGGTGAAAGATTTCCTACCCTGCTCGCTTAGGCATGCTTGTTTCCCCCTCAGCACTCACTTGGCTTTAGTTTATGTAGTAATTTTCTCTTTGGTGTGGTACTGGTTAACTAAAAGTAACTTTCTCCCTTCAGATAATGCTGATGTAGGACTGACCAAAAGAAGAGATGCAGTTCTAGATCTCAAGTGGTATTAGCCCAGAGCCAGTGGGTCAGAGGATAAGGCGAATGAGTGAATCGTTTGATTTTAAGTGAGAAGAGTCATATACAAACGCAGCACCCATTTCTGTCTGTGGAGGAAAGGAAGAAAGGGAATATTTAGAGTGGCTGTTTCTGTAAGGACTTGGATAAGGAGAGAATAAAAATGAAAGGGAGAACATCCCTCTGGACAGGAGCTTGGGAGGCTGAAGCACTGAAGGGGGCAGGGAAGTGCCAAAGGGCTGGATGAGTGAAGAACGTTGCAGAGGTGATAAGGGGGTGAGGCAGTTCACCTTTTGTAAAGGCATGATTCGTGTATGGTAGAGGAGAGCCAGGATTCATTAAAAGAGATTTTGGAATGTATTACTTGCAGAGTAAAAATTACAACTGATTTTTATTGTGACTTTCAGGATTGGAGCGTAATTGATAATGTGAATGGAACAAGCATCTTGAACTACTGTTCTAGAGTTAGTTTAGTTTAGGATAGAATCTCATTTAAAATAGTCTGTATCAATAGGATCTTTCAGCTTTTACTTCAGAGTTGTAGCTGCTACAGTAAAATAAGGCTGACATATTTTGTTTTCAGTGTTATGTATTGATATTGAACTTTTGTTTGTTTGGGGTTTTTTGCATTTCCATGTGTAGAGCTGAGCATACTTGCTTCCTCAAGTGGTAGCAGGGGAAATGAAAATGAGGCCGGCCTTAAGTGACTGTCAGCCTTGGCAGCAGCATTAAACTAAATGCGTAAAATACACAAGCAAGAGCCTTTGTGTTGGATTTTAAAGCTAGGCCACTTAATTTACCAGCAGATGTCGCTGCATTTACTGGCTGCTCACTGCAGAAAGGGTTTTGAAGGATTTAAAAATGTATAAATAAGAAAGAGTAAGTAAATTTGATTCTTTTGCCTCCAAAGCAAAGCATCAGGCATTATGTGGCTCATTTTGATGTCGTGGTGATTTAATTGAAGTCGTGGCTCTTGGTGTAAACAACTTGCATAAGAATGACCACTTTCAAATCTGGTTCATTTTTGCTTTGAATTAATTAATGTGGTAGAGTGAAAAGCTTGAAATCACGAATCAAAAGCAAGAAGCCTATAAAAAGCTTATGTAGATGGGTATAACCAAGATATGCTATCTGAAAGACTCCAGGTCATAAAATGATCTCATGAATTTAAGTAACTCAGTGATGTTTGAGCACTCTGGATTTACAGACTCAACATGCTGAGCTACAGGAATGCGGTTTCTTCACTGGATGTGTACTTTTCCTTGCTAAAATATTTTAAGAGTGTTAATACTTTGGTATCAATAGCTTCTGCACATTTGTGTGTAGAAAATGCCAAAGTATTTTGTTTAAACAGAGTAATCTGTGTATGCTGTGGGGAAAAATAAAACAAGTAATTTTGCTCACTGGTGGTAGAATAATTTTAAATACTTTGCTTTGAAAAGTTGCAAGCTGCTGTGGAATTAAATGCTAAAAAGCTATTAAAAATTATGGGCAGTTAAAAGCTGCAGGAAGTACTTATGCTTGAAAGTGGGCATTTTGAGCAGTTACAGTAAATGTATTCCATTTCTGAGCAGCCTGATTTATGAAAGCTCTGCCTCCCATTTGTACGTGATTACAAACAGACAAATTACTGAGTGACCAGCCAATGCAGCTGTTAGTAAAAGCCCAGCAGCGAGTTTAGGCCTGATTAGTTAAACAAGCTGGATAGTTGCCATTTCAAAGGATTCAAGATGAAAAACAAAAACATTTTTAAAACAAATTACATGCTTTAAAACAATGTGGGAAAAGACATACAACTGGAAGTAGAAGATTAAGAGTGCTTTAAAGAAGCAAGGGACTGCATCATAGAAATAATATAATTTGATAGGTGGTGATAATGTGATAGAGAATCGTGCTAATCCACTTCAGGAAAAACAAAGGCAGATTTACAAGCAATGAGAAATATCTCTTGGCTCACTATGAATCTATTTCTACACTTGGTAAAAAAGGGGTGTTTCTGACTTAGTTTGGATATTGTACATGTCAGTTTCTCTTTCTCTGTCAGAGCTGTATTTGAGTATGCAGTTTTGAAGCTTTGCACCGTGTGTCCATTGAAGTGCGTGTAAGTCTCTGCCACTTGCTTAACTGGTTAGAGGTGTAAGTATTATGCAGGATATTTGGAAGAATGAGAGATTTATGTGTTTCTAAATGAACCTGTAAACAAAAAGTTTTATTTAATGTTTATAAAAGTTTCCAGCCAGAACCCTTTCTTTACCAACAGAAAGAGAAGGCATATCCAGCGTTTGATCTTCTTTCAAACGTAAATATTGTTTGAGCATTTAAAATCACAGATATGTTGGCTGGAAGGGACTTTTGAGTGTCACAGAATCATAGAATCGCAGAATGGTTTGGGTTGGAAGGGACCTTAAAGCTCATCCAGTTCCAACTCCCTGCTAGGGGCTGGGACACCTTCTATTAGAACAGGTTGCTCCAAGCCCCATCCAACCTGGCCTTGAACGCTGCCAGGGGTGGGGCAGCCACATCTTGTCTGTTCCAGTGTCTCATCTAGTCAAAGCTCTTGCTTGGAGCAGTACAGTTGATAGCACCGGATTAAGCCAATCCCATGTGTAGACTTTTGTACTACTTCATGATGTTTCTGTTTTCCAGTCCTGCAGCTTCTCAGTGCCCCTTTGAAGTGAAGCTCTACCATTCAGCATGTCAACCATCCCTCTAATTTAGTATCATCCACAAGTTTGCTGATGGTACCTCCTGTCTCATCATCCAAGTTACTGGTAAATTTATTGAACTCTATCAACCCTGAGGTACTCTTACTGTTACTAGCCAGTAACTGGAGCAACTTGAAGCCACCAGGTCTTCAATTCTGACTGCCTAGGCAGTTTTCAACCATTCCAACAGTCTGTCTGGCCTCAATTACCTAATGTGTGTGCCATGGGAGATGGTGTCAAAAGCCCAGTAGGTCAGTCAAGGTGTACGGTATCCGTTGCTGTCCTCTTAGCTGTGTGACCACCTTTCATCACAGTAGGTGCTCAGATCTGTCAAACATAATTTGATGTTGGTAAACCTGTGTTGCATCTGTTTAGTTACTTTCTAAGCTTTCACATAGCTAAAGCGACAAGCTTTGAGCATGTCCCACACCAGTGGCTAAGGTGGTGTTCACTGGACATAGGCAATGCTTCTTGCCTCTTAAAAATGACCATGTATTGGTCCTTTTCCAGTACACTGCAGACTTTCTCTGATAACTGTTTTTCATAGGTAACAGAGAGTTGCCTCACAAGCGTGTCAGCTGTGTCTCTTGGCAACTTTTGAGTGTAACCCATCTGGCCCTGCGTTTGAATACATCCAGCTTCTCTAAGCAGTTGCTGGCCCCACTCCTACTTACTCCTCTCCTTCCCAAACACTACTGGTCTGGGTGCAGGCTTTGTCTGTGAAGACTGAAGCAGAAAAGGTGTTGAGTATTTCATCCTTTTCTATACCATCTGTGACAGGGTTGTCTTCCTCTTCAATTGATGGATGCACATTTTCGCTTCAATTCTTTATAATATTTTTGTGCTTTTCAGATTCCTTCTTGTTACCCTCTATGCCTATTCTTAGTTTCAGCTTCAGGTGAGCTTTGGCCTTTCTGATCTAAAGAAAGTAAATGGTGAGAACAAGCCATGTCAAACAGTGAGTATTTCAGTTAACAAATATTTATATGTATTTTTCAGGAGCTGGTGATTCTGGCCCAGTCATCATGGCTTGTGCTACTATTCATGTGGGTTTTACGGTTCCTCAATTACTGAGATGTGCCAGCAGAATTCTTCCCACTCATTCTGCATTGGTGGTGTTGAGGCACTCTGCTTTTTGTTACTGCACAGTGAACGGGTGGGTTATCTACAGACAAAAGCTTCTTTTTCTTTTTTTACCCAAAGAGAATGTCACGGTAACACTGTCAAAATGAAGCTGACCAATTATTACAGACCTAGAAATACTTGTTTAACTCCCAATTATATGTTTTTACTTAATTCTTACTTAGACTTATGTCATCTGTAGTCCAGACTACACTGGTAAATTTTTATGTTAATAGAAATTCGTATCAGTAAGGGACAGTAGCACAGCTGTCAGAATGACAATTATCTTTGTTGGCTTTTTGTTGCAGCACAATAAAATCAAAAAGGAAAATGGATCATCTAGAGAGGACAGCAGACAATTTTCGCCAGGAGGTTAGTGTTCTGTTCTTTAGGATGTAAGTAATTTTTTTGTGTGTGTGAAGAAACGGGGTAATTACATTTGGTTTCATATTGTCTTCTACTGGAGTCTGGTTTACTTCTTTTTCTTCTCATTTTTTGTATTTGATACTGTTATAAAAAGAAGTGTATTTTGTAGTCAATGGGTGGAATGTAATGAGTTACAAAAGCTGTGGGTGACGTGTTTAATTTATGTTGGACAAGAAATTTGATAGAATTCTGGCCAAGTTTTTTGATTCTGGTAAGTTACAAAAGCACACAGATACCCGTGATCTCTACACAAGCTTCTCAGATTTTTATGGATCTCTGTAATTCTGGTTCAAAGTTGAAACTAAAGACCATGGAAAATACCCTTTTATAACATAGGAGGTAAGATTAAAAAGTATAGACATTTTGAAGGGAGAGATGACAGACACTTATAAAAAGGATCTTTAGTTTGTGTCTAATTTAATTCATGTACAAGGAAGATAGATCCTTATTTTCCACCAAAATCCAGAAGTGCTTATTCTGGATCTTGGTTTTGTGCAGTAAGCAGTCGTTTTCATAACATTCAGAGGTGAATGCAGTCTTATATTTCATGTAGGTATTTCCTTCCTGTAATTAGCTGAAGTAGATGTTTAGAAATCTTCCAATACTGGGAGAATGTAACTTCAGTTCTCAAAAATACTTCACTAGCAAAACAATTCTGCATTTCTCTTAGACTTTTCAGGATTAGTAGGGCACTTTTTTGGCTGAAGAATCCCATCTTTAATTTCCAGGAGTTGGGAAACAGTGCCCAATTTTTCTCCATTATTTAGTTAGCTTCTCTGTCTTGAAAAGCCAGACACATGACAGGCCAGTCTTGCATGTGTCACGCAGCAGGGGAGTCTATGTTCTCACACTACACAGATGTTAATGTGCATTCGTGTACATAATTTAGTCCTTCTCTCTGCTAGATTTTTCCCTAACCATAGTTGAGAATAAGTCACGGTGAATTCCCTTCTCAAAAGGAGGCTGAGTGGAGGGGATATGTAGGTAACCCCCCAAACCTGAACGTTCAGAACTTGTTACAGGCTGCAGATGGATGAGACAAATGCTGCCTTGTGCTGCCTATTACCAGAGATGTCAAGGTGTGAGCCAGCTTTAGGAACTATGTGTCTCAGAGCTGTGCCTGGGCTACTGACACGTAATGTCAGCTCTTGAGTACAAATTAGCATTGCATGTGGATGTACGGCTGCTCAGGAGGATCCAATTTATGCCATATTAACTCAGTACATGGAGAAAATGAGTGTAGAGTCAGGTAGAGGTAGATGCACATTCTTCTTTGCTTCTGACGTGGAAAATATGATTGCACTTTTGAGTTTTGCAGCCATGTTTATTTTGGGTATTTCTGACTGTGTGGCTTGCTTGGCATTTATGCTGAGCAGAAAAAGTAGATACCTGGAAAATGTGTGGAAAATAGATCCTTATGAGGTGTTGGAAGCCCTGAGGTTGAACAGGGAATGGGAACTGTGAGGCCTTAGAAAGAGTAGGAAGCTGTATGAGACAGATGAAAGAGCAGGGCTCAGTTCTTGCTACCACAGATTTTCCGCATATCAGAGGATTGTGCTTTTTCTTTTTTTTTTTTAATGCTTGATTTATTTTTTGTTACTTCGTTTGTGACCACTTTAAAATCAGTTTATTTTAAATCCTCTGCTTGGTTTTAAATTCTATGTAATCAGCGGTTGGCTTCCCTCAGTCTTTATTGCCTTATTTGGCCATTTCAGTCCTGTAGAAAGATGAAAGAACCATAGATCTGTGTTGCATTAGTGTACATGCTACACAGCGTTCCTGTTGAGGAGTGGTAATGTGAAGGACAAGGGCAAGGAAAAAGTGCCTAACACTTTCTTGAAATAGAAAGTCTGGAGTCCTGTGTCCTCCTCCTTCTCTCTGCAGCCTTGGTTTGGGCCAGCTGGATACTCTTGTGATGGTCCAAAGTACTGGTTGAATGTCTTCGATACTCTGGCTCAAATTTAATTTTTGTAACAACTTTATACTGTTGAAGAATTAAATGTCCAATGCTCTGTTAGATCTATCAGACAAAGAACAAATTGGGGAGTGTTCTGAGGAGTACAAAAGGGAATGAAGAAGATCCAAACTTAATGTCCGTTTCCTGCACTTAAGGTTTCCTCCGTCAGAACAAGCGTTTAAGTCATGGGTCTGACATTTCTTGTTAACTTAGAGTGATTGCAGTCCCCATTTAATACTGTCTGCTAAAGTGGAAAAGAAATGTATGCTACTTCATTTTAAATTGGCACATATCCTGCTGTTTAATGGGACAGTGGACGTGTTCAGATGTTGCCTTATGAATAAATTAATTTCCTGCCATGTGTTTTAAATTAGAGCATAGTTGCTTAAAGTTTTGGGGTTTGGTTTTTTTCATCTGTTTGATCTTATACAAATGAGAAGTGGTGGAGTTGGGGGGGTATTATTTGTGTTTCCTGGTGTGGTAAATGACATCAGCATTTTTTAACAAAGTAAAATCTGTATATTGCCCTGTGTAGAAAATATTTAGGGTATTGCTTTCTTTGTAGGGAGAGAAAGTTAATAACTATAACTCAAAAAAACCTGAAAATGAAGGTCAGGGAGGGGATGAAAGTCCATGTTGTACTGATAGGTGTCAAAGAGTTGGAGCGAGATGCTCCCCCCTGAAAGATCCTATTGCAAAATCTGCTTTTCATTTAGAAAAGCATTCTATTTCTCTTAATTTTTATTTAAACTCTTTAAGTCAGGTCTGGCTCTTACATCCCACCCTATCTGGTTGCCAAACAAAAACTCTTCTGTTAACTAGCAATGAATTCTTGTGTTGCAGTTTTCTTGTCTTCATACATGTGGTCAAGTGAGTATGTGTGTAAATGCTGTAACATGAGTTGTTGGTTTGTTGATTGGTGTGTTTTGTTGTTTTTTCCCTTAATTCTCTATGTATTAATGCATAAACTTTCAGTAATGCATTTAATCACTTAAAACTAGATACAGATCTGGAATTGTCCCTTGGACTTCAGTGGCAGCTGATCTTGTACAAGTTTCCTTTGTCAGTCTTTATATCAGAAGTCATTTTACTTTGTTGCTGGAAGATACAGGAGTAATCGCTTGTACAGATGTCAGAATCTGAGAAGTGATAACTAGCAGTTGCTTTTCTTTATTGTTGCATTCTCTTCAACTGAAATAGATTTGTGTACAGTCTTTGAATAACTCTGACAAAAGTGACAGCCATGGTGGGCTGTAAGTAGAAAACTATTTCTCCATTCAGTGAGTGTGTAAGTGAATCCATTTTTGTTTCTCTACCTCAGTGAAAAAGTATTGGTGCTTTAGGTAATGAAGTGCCACAGATAAGGGTCATTTCACATGTTACCTCATACACGGATTCTGGAGTACTTTTGCTGCAAATGATATCTATGTAACACAAGATCTTCTTTTCTTTTGTTAGGTAATTTCACAAGCAAAAGTGTGTGGAATCAGCAGTGAATCGGAGAGAGTCAAAAGGCTTCGTTTGGCTATCACAAATAAAGATTTTACTTTCAAAGCAGGACAGTGGTAAGATCTCCCAGTACTTGAGGGGGAAATTACTATCAGAAGTGCACTGTAACAGAATGTTAAAAGGCCTCTGATACTTGAGCCTTGGAAAAAATTGGTAAAATACAATGTCTTCTTATTGGGTGCTCTGTCAACCAGCCGGTACTTGGCATAATTTTAAACCAGCCATTATTAAATATGCTAATAGTAATTTTAAAAAGAGCAAAACCTGCTAATTCTTTAAATGTTCAGTTTGATTGTTGGGCATTTTCCTCTGGTTTATGCCTATTACATTGTTTCTTCAAGAGTACTTTGAAGTGCACTGCACTTCATTCTGCAGGCTGTCTTTACTGTCTTTGTGTACTAGTTAGTTATATGGTGGAGCTGAGACTGCTGATTTGCAAGTTACTTAGATTTATAATTAAATCTAAATTGCCTGTTAACTTTTATTTCTTGCCCTAGAAGTTTCCAACCTGAAAATTAAGCCTGTTAGGTCACATTAATAGATAAATATAGATAGGCAAACCTGAAAATAAAATCCCCTGGAATTATTAAGCCTTTGAAACAATGAGCTGTTTGTTTAAGCAACCTTATGGTTTTTTTTCCTAGGGAAATGGTAGATTTTCATGTTTGTCTTCATTCCTTGTTAAAATACTCCCACTCCATCCCTTTTTTTTTTTCCCCTTAGAAATTAATTTAAAACTAGGAGTAGTTGCTTCTGGCATTGGGCATTTAAATGTTCCTGAACTTTTTATTGGCTTAGGCCATCTGAAAGTGGTTTTGCTGGAATCAAAGTATAGCTGCTAGGGTATTAACAGCATATGTTACTCATGTAGTGTTAATATGCTGGCTCTTAAATTTAGAACTAGAACACAAGATGTTGATTGCAATAATTTGTTTGTGGAGTAATTTGCTGCAGTTTTTGCACATGTGCAGTGACTCATATTAAATTCTTGCTTGCCAGTACTTGGAAAGTGCATTTACCCTCCAAAAATGTTGTAGAAATTATCATGCTGAAAAGGGAAAGCTTTAATTATAATTACTCTTTTTTTCATTTTCTTCTTCCTTGAAAGTATACCTTACAATAGCATTAGAATACAGCAACTTTTCTATACTTGTAGCTATAAACTGTGGTTGCATTTTCTGATGAGCACTGCAAAACATGAGGCCACAATTTCCTGAGTAGAAAAGGCCAGCTTGTTAGAATTTGCTATAGTAAGATGTTACAAGGATTGTCACTAAAATGTGTACATTTTTTGAAAGTGTTGTAATTACCAAGTTTTTCAGAAGCAAGAGTGAATCTGTTTTGTAAGCATGCTGCCAGATAGTGAAGAGACTTGTTGCTGTTACCCATTTTGATTTACTAAAACATGCATTGAGGTATATGCATGTTATAAATACTTTGAAGAAGTAGTGTTATGGTTTTAATGTTTCTGATCAAACAGTTGATAATTATTGTTTGTTTCTCAAAGGTTTGGCTTTTCCCTTAAAAGGAGGGAAATGAAAAAACACCATCAAGTCTATTTTACATCTTTTCAGACCTCAGCTTGTTGTGGGTTTATATAGTTTGGTTTTTTTCTTCCTCCTTCCCCCTTCCCACTGCTCTTCTTGCTTCAGCTGTCACAGATAGCATTTCTTTAGGGAGTCCTCTTATCTTTCCTACACACAACTAAGATGAGGCAGGCCATCAGAAATAGAAGCCAGTCCATTATAATAGGGTATACCATGCCCTGAATTATGTATAATTATGTAACTGGGAAAGAAATACTAATATAAAAAGAAACGTATACCTATTTTAGTACTTTAGAAAGGCAAAAAGTACGTTTGAGTTGGGTTTTACAGCAGTGTTTAGTTTTGTATGTATGTTTCCTCAGCAGGCACAAATAATATTTCACTTGCATTCAAGCAGAACATTTTGACTTAAATGTAAGCTGTTACTTTACAGCATAAATGGGATTTCCTTTTTCCTTTTCATTAATGTAAGTAGTAAGATTATTTTCCACTAGAGGGTAGTAAAGAGCTTTAGTAGCATCTTGAGGTGTTCTTTGATACAATAAATGCTGCAATACAAGAGTCCTTTCTAGTCTCTTACATCCTTATTACCCAGAAAGCTGAGCCCATGGTCAGTGGGGCTGCCGAAGCCTTTTCAACTGTTTTTGTTACTGACCTTTCATTTGCAGTCAGATACCTTTATACATCATCAAGGATGAAGTTAAAGTGATATCACTGTAATATTGTGTGTATCACTGTACATGCTTCAAGAGAAAGAGAGGATCTTTTTCTTCAAAGGGTGAAGCTTGTGGAGGGTAAGCAGGCAAGATTCTTTCTTTAAAAGCAGTGAACTATTCAAAGGGCTTTTCTCCGCCCTCGGGTATTTGCGATCACCATGAGGAATACAGCCTTGCTGTTTAAAGAAAATACGTGTGCTGTGGAAGGCAGACTGTATTTCTTGTTGCATTCTCATTTAACGAATACTGAGCCATCCTAACTTGGGCTTGGATTGCGTAACGATTCTGTAGTACTTGGCATTGCTTACAAGTCTAGTTGGTTCCGAAGTGGAACAGTGCAATTAGTTTTAAACGTTAGTTTTCTTTTGAAATACAGGGAGTTTGTTATGTACTGTAGAAAACCAAAGTATTTAAAGACGTATGCAACACAGAGGAGTTGAAATGTTAGATCATAAACCAGCTTCTAACTTTTCCTGATGCTATTTGAAATATTAAAGCCTTACTTTTATGAAAATAAATTATAGCTCTTATGTGTTAGTGGTTTGCCCTCCATACTCTCTAGCTGCTGGTGTTGGAAAAGCTTAGGCATGTCTTACTTTCTAATCTGTAGAAACCCATGTCTGGTTTACTTCAACTGTAAAAATCGTGCAGTAATTTATGCCAAATTCCTCGCAAGAGATCGCTGCCACCAGAGGGCACCGCAGGTAAAGCAGTGCTGCTGCTGGGCACTGAGTTCTCACATGAGGAATTCTGTACAGACTGAGGTATTACTCCAGGTATTTCATATTTCCAGAAAAAGAAAGTGTTTAATCCAAGATCATTTCCCTAAAATTAGTTTCCCAATCTTCTTATGCTGGAAAATTGAAGAGCCCATCAAAGGGACCAAAAGGAGTGAGATTTAAGCCATTCTATCAGACCATATTGTGGTTTTGGTTTAATATGCAAATAATTTATTTAAACTCTCGGAATTCCAGTCTGTTGTAAGATGTGGCATCTAATGCTAAAAGCAGAATGGTTTAAAAACCTGCTAGTTTAACAAAGGTGATGACATGTTTCTAGATAGAAATAATTCTAAGGAACTGGTGTTACTCAAGATTAAGTCCTTCTTTGGAAAAGCTGTGTTATGAAAATGAGGATGGTTTTGTACAGGAAGGATAACTGAAGCAAAGGCAGCCATTTGATTGTGGTTATTTTTTTCTATGTTTGGGGTTATTGGCTGTTTATGGGTTTTTAGACTTCTGTTTCTGGTCTATTTTCAGGGTTGATTTCTTTATTCCTGGACTATCTGTAGTTGGGGGATTCTCGATGTGTTCAAGCCCTGGCCTGTTGAAACGAGAAGGAATATTAGAGCTGGCAGTAAAGCACACTGATCATCCTCCTGCCCACTGGGTTCACACTGAGGTAAATAAGATTAACTGTGAGATCTGGCTGCTTTTTTATCTATCTTTATTTTTTTGGGAGAGGGAGATATGGAGGGAATGGTGTGTGTGATTTCAGACCACATTTTTCTATTAACTGCAAACCTCCCATTGAATTATGCAACCGTTTTTAATACAATGTAAATCTTAAAATCTTTCGTTCAGTAAGGAACTGAAATTGGATGTTAAATTGGATGAAAAACCTCTGTTCTAATTCGTGTCCCTGAGAGCAGGCTGCGTTACATATTGCAGAGTTACATCTGGTAACTTGCCATGGTTCCTGCCTATTTCTACAAATACAAACTGGGAATCATTGTCAGATGAATACAAATAGAGATTATTAAGGGGAAGCAAAGAGAGATATTTAGATAAGTTTTTCCGAAATGATAAACCAACAGAATACTTCAGAATTTCTGTAGTATTTTTGTAATACTGGCATAACCCAAGGCTTGACTTTTGCTGTATTAAAAGTAAACTCTGACACTTTGGCTTCTTGCAGTCTCTTGTTTGTCCAATTACCCCATTTAGTTGTAATTAGAAGAGTCCTATTTCTGTTGCTGATCATATTTCATAGATGATCTGTCCTATCAGCTCTTGTTCTTTTCACAACCACATGTGATCTGTCCTATTTACTGTTCCCAGCCTGGCATTTACATTGCTTAAATGTGACTGCAAAGTTTAAATTGGCAGATTCCTGTAGGCTTACAAATGCTGCAGTTTTGTTCAGTGGCCAACACTTATAATAAACGTTGATGCAAATTTATTAGAATTGAGAATATGCAGAGTGGTGCTAATCTAGTAGTTAGCATGTGACCATCCACATGGTGGATTTTAACTGGTGTCATATCAAGTTATCTCCACTGGAATGTAAACAGAATAACCTTTGTGAGATGTTGTGCAGGACTTGGAGTGCACGTGCCAGCAGACCCTGTAACGCCTAAGAGGTTTGTCTGGTTTTTGATACTGCTCCTTAGAGAATATGGAGGCCTAACTTCATAATTCCCAGTCTCTGAAGACTCTTCTGGGATTTTTGATGCTGTAAATCACTTTGCTGTTGCTGAGTTTTCTGGATGGATTCATAGGAAAATCTTTAGTTAGCTGGTAAGCTAAGTCAAACCTGATAATCCTGTGGAGAAACCTCCAGCGTACGTATGGACTCTCCTAGCTAAACAAAAGTGAATGCTTTTCCTTAGGAAAGAAGAAGAAAATAGCAACCTAGAATTTAGAAGGTTGTGTATGTGATAAGTCTGGTACTTAATTGTTTTAAAAGTTACTTCTAAAAGAAGGTACCTCAGGGTAAAAGATGTTATGGGAATAGTACTCATTTACTCACTGTATCTGGGTTTTTAGGGGTATTTAATTTTTAATACTGCTATATATAAAATCACAACTTTAAGCACAGTGTACTTTATAGCTGTAGGGACTTGTAGCCTTTGCTTTAGGAAAGTGTATGTGTAATGTATTGATTGCTTCATGTCTCTGCCTGAACTGTTTCAGTGCTCTGTGTACAGACTGGGTAAAAGGACACTTTCTCACCATATTACTCCAGAGTCTTGTTTGGTTTTTTTCTTGAATACTGACTTTTTGTTACCATTGCCATGGCAGAACCACTGAAATATGTAGGAGACTCCTGGTTAAGATTCTTCTTTTGTCCTATGTCCAGTCTTAATGAGCTCTGGCTGGTTAAGGAGGCAGATTACACAATAATGAGATTGTTTCTCCCTAAAAATGTCTGTTTCCATGAAGGGTACCATGTTCTATGTACTCCTGCCACAGGAATTTGGAACACTTCTGGACTCATGCGTCTCTAAACCAGAATAAAACATGGGAAAGCTTGGCAGTGTACATTGGAAGAGGAAAGAGAAACTAGTTTTAGCTAATGAATGCTGATTGTCTTACACTCTCATTGAGAGCAAATACTTTATGCAGTAATTAAGAAAGGCAGGAAAATTCCTTTCACTGGCCATGCCCATCACTTCAGGAACCTCTGTGTTGTGTGCAGTACCTGTGTCGAAAAGCCACCTCCCTCTTCTGGTAGAATTGTTATGTGTTTAGACCTTTGCTTACTATACACTTGTTGTTAATGGAAGTCCTTTTGTTCAATTACTGCTTCCCGGTATCAGCAGAGTTTTTTGGAGGAAGTGTTTTTGTTCTGTAAGTGATTAGTTGCAGGTTTTCAGCAGTTCTTATAGCTTTTGTTTTTTTGTTTTTTCCTCTCCTCCTTTCCCACCTTCTTTGGTTTCCTCTGCTCTTTATTTTGTTTTCTAAACCCAGTATATGGCCTGAAATAAATTCTGTTTTCAGCTCCTATTTGTTCTGTCAGCTTGCAGTGAGGTGGGAGAACTCGCCTGACTTCTCTGTACTGTAGTTTCACCCTTCATTCCGGGATGCAGTGCTGGTTTACCAAGAATATATTGCCCAAATAGGGTTTTTTTTGTTGCAGCTTTAGTTTTCCGTGTATCAAAATAACATGCTTTGGCAAATTTCTGTAAGAAAGAATTTCTTATGTACAAGTGGAGAGGAGGAGAGGTGGTTTTCCCCTGATTTTTCTTCTTCTGCAACTCTGAAGTTGGAAATGCCAAGGGGGTTCTGCAGGAATATTCTCATGGATACTTGCTTCACTTTGGGTGGTTTTCATATTTTAGGAATGGGGATGGAAAATCCTTCTGCATCTGTGCCACTCATTCTGGCTTCTTTCTCTGACCTCATAGCAAGGCCTCTTTTGACATGAGGCTGGGTTTGGGTAAAAGTGTGATCTCACATTAACCTTGGTTTTCACAACCACATCTTGCAATGGAAAAACTCTTGCATGAATCACTCCTGTCCCAGCTCTTATGGGGGTGGGAAGGGGGAGTCACCATCCTGCCTTATCAGAAGAGTGAAACTTTTGGAAGGAGAACTAGATCCCTAGAGACACTGAAACATTAAAACAAACATGGTTTCCAGCTATCTGAAGTATTTCAGCTTTCCCTCACTGGTCAATAAACATCCCAGCCCAGAGAGTCTTGTGACTGTGGTGCAAGAAGTGTATTTCAGCTTTTGCTTTGAGTTTTGAAAGTAAATATCTTTTTTTCCATCCTAGTGTACTCTTGACTCAGAAGTTGCACTGCGAGTGGGAGGTGATTTCTTCTTTGATCCTCAGCCTGGTGACTCCCCTGTAAAACTAGTGCTGATAGCAGGGGGTGTTGGAATTAACCCATTGTTTTCTATACTGCTGCATATAGCAGATCTGCATGGATACCAAGAGGGTAAAGGAAATGGATACAAAATGGGAACAGTGAAGCTGTACTACAGTGCAAAAAATACAAGTCAACTCTTATTTAAGGTAAATTAAAATTTGCTTTTGCTTTTTTTTTTTAAATGCAGATCTCAGATACTCAGCTATTAATGTGTGTATCATTCTGTTGCCAAATTCCAGAGAGCCCCTCCATGGAAGACACTGCACAAACACATTCAAAATTCACTTTATGCTTCAAACCCCATGTGTTTTGTTACTTATGCCAGTGGACAAATGAAATGTGTTACTGTGGACATACCTGGTCTCATTGACTGCACTAAGTCAGTTACATTTTACTATCATGTCATAAAAGCATTATAGTGGATGAAAGATTATATATACTATATATGTATACACACACTAATAGTATGCATAATGCTGTATGCTAGAACACTGTAATCACATATTCTCAGTATAGATTGTATTGAATTTAAAGACCAGCAAGAGCAACTATAGCCAAAGGAGATAGTTCCCAATATAATAGGGGAGCTTTATTGATAATGCATTAGTTTAGTTATGATTGGGTACTAGTATACGAATGCAGGATTTATTCGTACTTGTAAAATGCTCATACAGTGTGTCAGTAACGTTTACTTAGCAGTTAAAGATCAGTTGTCGCACTCAGCCATTAAGGGTCACCAGTAATGTTGTAGGGTCAGATTAGCACAGCTTCTGTAAATCATCCCTAATGACTGAAGTTTCTTTTGAAGTATTGAAAGATTTTGACTGCAAGAAAGAGGTGAAAAGTTATCATGATTCCAGAAATCATGTGTAGGTTCCATCATTACTTTTTCTTCTGTATTGGTGCTGTGTTTCTGGATATGAAGGTGATTGCTTTCTTCAGAAAATCACGTTTGTTGTTAGAAGCAGAATGATAGACTGGAACCTATCTACTCTTCTGTTTGGCCAACTAGTGATCTCCCAGCCTGTTCTAAAGCATACACTGAATTTGTTTCAGTGCAGGAGCTACCATTTCCTGAGTGTCACTTCAGCAGTGTTATGACAGCAGAGCTTTTGTGTTAATGCTTCTGGGACAGAAGAGGGCACAATAATGTCACAGTACTTAAAACACATCCTTCCCCTTGAGTCCAGAACATGTATATGAAAATTCTCCTGTGCAGAGGATTGAGGAATTGAGGATCCCTCAAGTCTTTATGCTGTTGTGAGATATGTCTGCACAACTCTCCAGGAGGAACTGCTTAGTTATCACTAACAGTTTAAAGGACCAGTTCCCTGCAGAAGCAGCTGTGTGTAGGCTGACAGGGATGGAGGGCAATGCTGATGTTAATTGGTTTAATTCTCATGTTGGCTGTGCTGTCATTTCACAGGCAGAGGCACTGTGTATGCTTCTGGAAATCCCGTTATTTAAAATGGCAGAAGCATACAGTGTTAGAATAACAAGAGATGGCATCCTAACTTTGCTACTGTGAGATGGCCGTTAACTGGGTTTTCCTGATTTCACATGGACTGAAAGTGACCTGTATTTCCTTATTGTGGCTGGGATGCTGGGGTTAGGCCTTTTTCCTTAGGGAATTCCCTTAGTGGTCAGCTTCATTTTGTACACTAAGTCACCAGGCTGCAAAGACCTGATGAGCTGTTGAAATTCTCCCTCATTCGGTTAGAGAGCCCGTCTCCTGCCTTAGGCTACTAGAAAATGGTACTTTGGTGGTTGATATCATGTGTATATTTGCCACTTTGTGTCCATGTCACTGAATTAGAAAGTGATGGGTTACTAAGAGGTATTGTGAGTGACTGCAGGATTATTTAAGCAGGTTAAGTCCTACCTTAGGCATGCTTTGTGGCCTGGTCCTAGGACTTTAAATCAAGAAGACATGGTTAGTTTCAAAGGTGCTATTAAATTCTACATGGTTCCACATGAAGGAGACTGAAGTTTAGAGTCACATCCAGAACAGTGAAAGCAGGTGCTGGTGGAACAGTGAATGGCACTCTCTGTGCTGCTTGTCACACTGCATCTTCTTAGGGAATCAGAAACAGATTTGTCTGTAAAATAGAATCTGTCTGGGGTTTTGTGTTAAGCAACCTATGGCAGACTGTCCACTGTAGTAACTAGTGAGTAAGCAAACACGTAACGACATGAGCTAATTTACCTGTTCACAGAGAGATGTTATTTTTTATTTCAGGATATTTTGAGAAAGGATTTCCAGTGTCCATTCCCGCAGTGAAAATCCCCACTAGCGCAGAGTGCAGGCAGTAGCTGCATCTTGGGTTCACAGCCACGTGCAGCATCTGACTGACAGATTTATTTATTTTTTACTGTGATTTGAACTGCAGCCGCTGGGGTTTTGGTGGGAACTATCACAGTTGTGACTTAAGGAACTGAAAATGACAGTTTCTCTTCTGGTAAAAATAGCATTAGTATTACACTGTAGTTGGTTTTCATTGGAGAACACGAGAGAAAGCGTAAAGAGTACAGTAATCGTACCAGATAAAGCAGACAAGACTCAAAAGGTTCCTGGCAAGTGGAAAATGCACACTGCAGAGTTTTGGTTTTTAAATGGAAAACCCGCAGATGTGGAAGGATGGAAATAATGAGAATTTGTATGTGGAAGAAGTCAGGAAAGGACATAACTGGTTCTTGGGTCCAAATCTTACAAATTGCAACCTAGTGTAAAACAGGAGAGGAGCTCTGACAACACAGCTGTCAGTGTATTCATGTTCCAGTTATGGAAGTTCTGTGTACGTGTGCAGGTCAGCGCTGTGAAATCAAGTCCATTGAGGTCTCAGTGCTGAAATGCAATAGTCTTGGTGCTGGGTAATAACCACCGGTGTTGTGGGCCCGTAGGCAGACATCTGTTCTGATTTACTGGCCTGTGGTGTAAATGAGTGTGTTTAACATTACAGAAAAACATTCTTGGTTTGATGAATGCATTTCCTGGAAAGATCATGTGTCGTTTCCACGTCACCCAGCAGAGCTCACCCATCTGTGAAGAACTTCGGCCACATGTTACAGGTAAAGATCATGGCAAGGTACAGCCACGATATCTACAGTCTAAGTTTATTACATCCTAGAGGATGAAGTTAAATGCATAATTTAGCTACATGCATAATAGTATTTTTACATGTAAAGATTCAAATGAGATGTGGGTTAAACCTAAATAATTTCACTGTATGTATTGTGCTTTGGAGAAACATTTTACCTTTGCAGTTTTTGGTTTCATTTCTGATAATCCTCCTCTGTTAATTCCAAACTTTATACAAGAATTTCCCACTGCAAATTTTATTCCAGAAACTATTAAGCAAAGTGTTTACTTTGCTGAAGGTGGGATTGATGAAGGGGAAGCTAACTGCTTCTAAGGGACACTTCATCATGTTTCCCTTTCTGTTGCATTTGTGTTAGAGATACCTATTTTTTTCATCTGAAAGTGGGATTTTTAGTCATATGTAAACCATGTTCCTCTTCAGTGACTAATGCCCTGTGCCTTCCAACTGGAAGTACTGAAATCCCCTGAAGAGCAAATGGGTTTGGAAGCCTCTGATCTCAGTAGCGATTATACTTCAACAGGCCGGGCATTTTTAAGAGATGAGAGCTTAAAATACCTCAAACCAGTCATTCATTTTGAAATCACATCCTGATTAATATTTCTGTTCCTACTTTTTTCTGTCAGAGGGAAGAATATCTAAAAAGGATCTGGAAAAACATGTATCTAAAGATACCCTATGGTACATCTGCGGTCCACCTCCAATGATAGAATCTATATCCAAACTCCTGACTGACATTGGTGTTCCTAGAAACTGTGTCTTCTTTGAGAAATGGTGGTAGTGACACCTGCTGAACGGAGAAGATGATACTGGTTTTTTTCTAGTGTATTTTGATAAGCCAAATTGTACAGAAATGGACTATAAATTATTTGGAAGATTATATTTCACACATGAAGATGCCTTCAGTCATGACAATGGTCCTTTAATTTAAGCATAATACAACTGTAATGCTGCTGCTTTTGGGGTAAAAAATAATTTTATATTAAAGACATTAACTCTTCTGGTTTTTTGATGGGTTGCTTAACTTCTTATAGGTAGCAGCATATTTTCATTTTATGCACTTGTTTGTTAGTCAGCTTCTTGAAAGCTGTGGAGTGCCTGATTCAACAGTTGCAGAGAATTAGTTGTGCAGAAGGGCCAGGTCAGTTCAGAACAAATAACAACTCAGGCCACAACTTCTGACTCTGCTCCAAACTGCTGTGTTAATGACAACACACTGCCTTCCCCAGGTCTGTATCATTCATTTATATTTTATAGAAGTCAAGTTGCTGTGACTTCCCTCTTGCCATGTTTTCTTAAAAGAAAACCCCCCTGCCTTTTATGTGGCTTATTTAAGTAAGGCAACTGTGTTGACAGTAGAAGACATGTTTTCATAATCAGACTCAGACCTGAGCTAGGAGTATTGAATGTTAGCCTCTGATGGAGCTGGATGGGAGTAACGTGAACCTGCCTCCCTTGCTGGTGCTGTGAGTGCCCATCCAGCCTGAGCTTGTACAGGCTGTGTCCTCTAAAGCAGCTGGGACAGGGCACCTCCATAATCCTGCTGCAGCACTGAGTTTTAGCAGTCTCCAGGAGATAACTGTTCTCTTTGGAAAAGAATCTCTGAAGAGTTTGCACTTTCCAGGTAGGAGCGTACCTCTGCGTGCAGTGACTGACACCCGGTCCCTTCCTGAATGAAGCTTCTTCTCCCAACTTGTAGAAAAAGTCATTCTAGCAATGATCAGACTAACAGAAAGCCATAATGAGTTTGGTAAATACCGCTGTTCAAGTCCTTAAGTGGTAGAGATTCCCACTGTACATTTGAAGACCTCAATAAGGAACATTTAAATTATTAAAAAGCTTAAGTTATTATTGAGTTATTAAAAATGCTAAAGACATAAGGCCTTCTCTTTGTTAGTGGCTCCTTTCTGTGAGTTACATGTTTCAGACAACAGCCAAATAGGTAATGCAGCAAGTTTCTTGCTCTCAGCATCCCTCTGCTCTGCCTTCAACAAAGGTTGCAGAGATACTGATCCCATCACCTGATTTCCAGGCTGCAGCAGTACTGCTGGTGTGCAGCACTTTATATATTTCAGACGTAACTTCCAGTGCCTGGCTAAAACGGCCTCCAGCCCACCTCTAGTCCTCCCAGAGAATCATTTCAGCTTCGGATGCTGGGTCTAGCCTTGAGCCTTAACCTCTTTTTACCTGAGTCTCTGATAGGTTTTAAAGCTTACACCTTCTGCCACATCCACATTCACCTCAAACCTCAGCGATAGCCTCGCTGGGAAACTCCAGCCCCATTTTTGCCTGCAGCACAGGAATACAGCTGCAGCTGTTGCAGAAGCTGACTGAACAACTGAAATGTCCTAGCGCTTCCTGAGAGTCAAAGAGGGTGCCATGATGAGGGAGTGCCTGTGAGTTTTCACCTTCTGGTGCCTGCAGCCTCATCCACTGAGGTTTGTGTTTCTGTAGTGTGCGGCACTACAGGCAGCCAAAATGAGCTGTGGCTACAGTCCCAGGGGGGATGTCTCATCACATTCCCTCCCACACAAATGAGAGTCCCCCTTTTTTCAGGGAATGGCTCCTTGTTTGTTCACTGTGGAACGTAAACAGGACAGTGTGCTTGTCACCGAAAATAAAACCACGGCAGTTTGTGTTCTCAGAGATGGCAACTGACATGTCAGAGCTTGATCCTTGGAGCAGGCAGGCTGGGTGCTTTTCTGGAAACATGCACTAATAGCTATTGGAAAGTCCGGGCACCCTACAACAAAAATCATGCATGAGGCTCCTGCATGTTTACCGGTGTAATGACAAAAAACATTCCAAGAAGCCTTTAAATGCTGTTTTTCGTATGACTTTGAAATCATTACATGTATAATGAACTGATTCACCCTTTTTTTTCCCCTTAATGTACAGACTTTCTTCAGCCCAAACTACATCTCATTCACAAACCACTCCTCAGCCTTGCACCAAAATGTCCCTTTAAGAAAAGGCATTTCAAACCCCTTTGTTTCTGCAACCCTCCTCTTTTCCCTCTAACCTCTTTCTGTCATCCCCTGTTACACTCAGACCAGTGCTGAGGGGCAAGGACCCATCTCGCTCATTGTATGGGCTCACCCGCTTGAGGAGCAGCATTAAACGCACACATAGAGCACTGAAAGATGGAGGAGGAAAACAATTCCATACCTCCCCACCTCAAACAGCAGGAGCCTCAGCTCTAAGTTCATTCTTACCTCACACGGTAATCCTGCCAACGGGCACTGAACTCCTTCTTGCCATCATGCTTGTAATGGGAATAAATGCCATTTCTGAGCCAGAAAGCCAGAGAAGGTGTTAACATCCCTTTTCCTCCATACCCTGTTCCTGTTGACACTTACTTAAGAACATTTTAGAAGACTCATCTTTAGAGTCTAATGGTCTTGTGGCAAAACATCAGTTTCACCTTAAACTATATTATGGGATCTGAATCCATTGTAATTAAATACCAGGAATTAACATGAGGGTGGTGAGGCACTGGCACAAGCTGCCCAGAGAAGCTGTGGCTGCCCCATCCCTGGTAGTGCTCAAGGTCAGGCTGGACTTGAGAGGCTTACAGCAACCTGGTCTAGTGGAAGGTGTCCCTGCCCATGGCAGGGGGTTCGAATAGGATGAGCTTTAAGGTCCCTTCCAACCCAAACCATCCTGTGATTCTGCAATTGAAGAGAGGGAAAGGGAAAAAATAAATAAAGTAATTAAAAAAGAAAGTTCTCCTGTATATGAAGATATCTCTACAAGTAATTAAATGAATGTGGTATTAGCCCACACTGGTGGGAACAGAGAGCAACCCCTGCTCTTCAGCAGCTACTGAGGTGGAAAAACATCCTCATCACATCACTGAACCATAACGTGCCATATTAGAAACTGCTTTTTCCTCTTACATTTGTGCCATCAGCTCAGGAGCAACTACACAGAAAAAGCAGACTGATAATTCTTTCTCCTTTTTTTTCCAGTAAAATGAGGCATGCAACATGTCTCCATCTACACATTTAAACAGTGAGATAGATTGTAGTTACCTGGTGTTACAGCCTTATTAGACTGAATCTTTCTCTTCTTCCCTTGACACACACTTTACCAGTTCACTGCGTGCTCATTTGGTACAATGAAGTATTCCTATGGGATTTGCATTCATTAACTGGAAGCAGAGTGGCTATTCAGTCATCATTACCTCATTTTAGGAGCTTTTAGAGTGAATAACAGAAACCAATTAAATGGAGAAGTCTTTCTCCCTGCTTCAGTATCCAGGTAAGGTCCTGAATAGAGTAAGCTGCAACACATGGCATCACAGGCACCGCTCAGCCAGCAGAGGCTTGGCAAGGATTGCCTTTTACAGCCAGAGGCACAGCTCCACTGACAGGCTGGGAGAGACACAAGTTGCATCTACAGCTCTGAATTCATAGCTGCGCTGGTGCTGTTAGCTGTTCCTCCTGCTTTTGAGAAGCATCAGCAAGAAATCAGTATCTGCTCTTCCTATACCCCTGCAGTTTGGGAGGATGAAATGCCTTCTCAATAGCTGATGGTGCTTTATTTCGGCCCCATAATTGGCTCCCTGAGGTAAAAGTACAGTGAAAAAGATGAGTCTCTTAATGCAGAGCCCTTCCTCTGCTCACCTCAAACTGAGGCTGACAGAGGAGCCAAATTAGCAAAAAATACAAGTGCATTGTTTTATACTTTGCTTCATTTCCACGCATATGTTAAAACTCCTTTGAGCTATTTCAGCTACGCTGTTTTCAAGTGTACAGATCCAGTAATGAAAATATGCAAGATGAAGTGCCAGTCAAATTGTGCATTTAACACCTCCTAAACTCTACAGACACTGTTTTCATGATGATGCTTCAACGTTTTGGACTTCTCCCCACCACAGTTCTGCCCCCCTGCCCCCCCACAAACCTCCTTTTCCATCCTTCATTCAACTCAGCCACTCACTCCTCTTTGCCATCTTCATTCACCCACTGGCATTTCTTCATTGTCCAAGCTGGATTTTCTCTGCTGAACTCATCCCATTTCACCACTGTCCAGGTTAAACACTTGCTCTGAACACTGGCATGCATAATTCCTCCTCCTTCAAAGACGGACCTACACACCTGAATCTTGCTGGTCTAACAAACAAGGACACGTTCAGGTTAAAGTACACCAGCGTGACGTTTGTGTGAGTTGTCATGCTTCTCTGTCACCAGCCAGCGTAACTGTTGGTAACACATGGTAACACAACCCATCCATTCCTTCCCCAGGCCTAACGGCAATACTCACTGGAGCCTCCTTCCCTTCAAGAGAGGCACGGTAAGGTTAGTTTGCATCCTTACTGGGAGATTTGGCCTAGTTTTGGGGAAAAAAATAGGCTGGGCTTAAAATGGTGGCTTTTTGTGGGAAAAGCCCACTGTGGAGCCAGTGGCTCAGCATAACTGTGGCTTCTCTGAGTGAGAAGTCAGCATGGAGCCCCGATCCCCACCATGAGCTGAAGGTTAAGGCTGTACCACTGCGGCCACACACAGTCTCACCACTGTTAGTGTATTTCCCTGCATTGGTTAGGTTTCCAGACACAGGAGTTAGGCCCTGGGCCAGCCCTTTCTCTTCTCCATTCATACTGTAGATAAGGGCATGACTGCTTGCCTTCACTTCCTCCACCACTCTGGTGGTCTTGCTTTTTCAAGCCCCCAGTGGCAAAGGCAGCTGAGATAAGACGCACAGAGCAGCCGCAGAGCCATGATTCACAAGTCGGAACTGATTATGTGACTATAAAACCAAAACCATTTGCCCTTTTTAAACTGAAACCCCATGAAAGTTCAAATCTCCACAACCCTAAGCCACTCCAGCATTTATGGGAACAAAGGTTTAAATTGAGCTTTCACTTAAACAAGTGCAACTTTCCTATAGACCCTGACATGCTCTGTCAGACGGAAAACCAAGTAGCCCGTTCTCTAGTTCTAGTAACTACCGCTATTTGGTAACAAGGAGCTTCCCTTCACCACCACTTAAACATGCCCAGTTACTCTTGGGGACAAATTACTGGCAGTTGCGCAAGTACCACAAGTAAGAAATCTCCTCATAACCTTTATTTCTCTTCAGTTTTGTAAGCGCTTGGGGTTCAGTCACACAGGGTCAAACTGCAATCCAAGAAACACCACCTATTCCAAATGCTTTGGAGAGTTTGCTCTACTGCAACACTTTCTACTCGTAAAATGTTCATTAAATATAGCAAATTTTAAAACAATGGTAATACAAAGCAAGTCCTTGAAATAGAAAACAACAGTAGAAGGATCTTACACTAACAAAATCTGCAAACAAGTACTAAGAACTGTACAGACCAGAGACCTTGTATCTAAGTAGAACAACTGAAACCACCTATTTTTGAGGCTACTGGAACTCCAGTCTAATCTCAAGAAGCAGAATGAAGGAATTGAAAAATACCACTAGAAACTGAAGTTACTTCAGTCCTGTGGTTAACCCACTGAATTAAAGATAGGAAAACTCTTTAATCAATGACCCCCCCCCAACCACCGTGCTTTGTGTGTGTGAAATCGAATGGTTCCAACTTGTGTGCTATTGGCCCGATCAGACGAATACCCAAAGTGGTGTGATTTTTCCCTTCTCTGCAATGTTCTGCCAACTGTATAGTTTTGAGGTGTGGAAGACGCTTTTGAGCCACTCGAGGTGTGCATCTGATACAGAACACTGTTCTTCGTACATACAGCATTTTGATTGAAGACTGAGGGAAATTATCAGGCACAAATCAGCCAAGGGAAAAACCAGCAAAATGCTTACAGAGCTCTTGCTTTAGAAACAACAAAAGCAGGGGAATTCAGAATGTATTTCTCACTTTATTACCAAATTACTTGACCACTTCTAAACCGGGATGAAGGCAGATAAGAAAAGAGAAACCACTACTTCCTACATTTTTAGGAATATTGAAGTACTTGGAGAACACTGGCACAGAAACTATATTACACATGTACATTCACTTGTAAATATTTTAATGTGGCTCCAAACATAAAAATTTTGGTAATTTTACAGAATTCTAGTAGGTATCAGTCCAAAAATACGGTTACTTGTATAAAACCCCCTCTATTAAGGTATATGTAAGGTCATTTAGTGACATTTGTTGGACACTGACCCATGTGTACAATTTCAGTTCCTGTAACAGTGAGGAAGTGGTGCATGACCACCTGGAAGGGGCAGGAGGTAACATCTCATTCCAATTTTAGCAACGATAGCTACTGAAAGCAGCACATTTTACCTGCTTTTTTGTTTCCTGTTTTTCTATCTTCTGAAGCCCCCATGCTATTGATGAACTGGCAAAGAGAACAGAAATGTGAGCAGATAGCAAACTGCATTTATATTGGAATTGTCTGCCTCCCACAAAGGTACCCTAGGGTTTATTTACCCAGATTTCCTAAAATAGGTATACAATTTGCTCATTGCTTAAAGATCTGCAGGAGTTAATAAAACTCAGAAGAGAGTATCATCAGTAAGTATGCTATTTGAGATAAATATAGATAACAGCCATCTTATCTATGCTTTCCCATTTCAGCCTGTTTAAGTGCAAATACCATTTCCATGACACTACAAGCTTAATGACAAAATAACATATG
This sequence comes from Psittacus erithacus, assembly GCA_009867235.2. NCBI lineage: Eukaryota > Metazoa > Chordata > Aves > Psittaciformes > Psittacidae > Psittacus > Psittacus erithacus. The sequence continues at coordinate 100,736 of WYDI02029861.1, forward strand.
GCACAATAACTTCTCCAGCAAAGATACGTGGACAAGGAAGTATTACAGAGTAAGATCTGAGTGGAATGTTTGCCCTGACCTAGATGCAAACCTATTTTGCTAAGGTCACTCACAGAAAAACCCAAGTATGTTTTCTGACCTTGCTTTTTAATTTCAAGTGTAGCTCTAGGAGATGGTGTAGGGCATTTCCCACTCCATACAGCAGATGGAATCTTGCAATTAATTTCTGTGGGTTGGAAAGCCCAGGCCCTGGAGTTACTTAAAACATCAAGATATTGGTGTGCTAAGGAGCAAAGGAAGTACAATGCCAAAGAAATGCTGAATTGAGCAATGGCGTGAGCAATGGTGATAAGCAAAATCTGTTCTTTTCTTTTGGCAAAATATCAGCAACTCACAGGATTCTCCAACTGTGGGTCTTATTCACAGGAGCTGTACACGTCCTCACCGCTGCAGCCGTCTGACACTGGAGCACAGTGTCCCTGCTCTGTGACCTGCTCCACACAGCAGCCAGCTGTGCTCTGGCTGAGGCAGACCTGCGCATCACTGTCACCAGGATCGCAACTGGCAGGACATGTGTCTTCTGATGCCTCGTTGTGATGGGTACCTCTGTTGTTGGTCCCAGCTACCGCATCGCCCAAGTCTATGACATCATCCAGCTGCTCTTCTGGATCAGGCTTGTCTGCCGTTGAGATTTGTGCTTCTAAGTTTCTTGTGTTCTCCGTGACCTCAAACTCCTGCTTCTCCGCTGCTTTTTGCTTCTCCCTAGTACTTAGTTTGGCCTTTGTGGAATTCTTTATTTGTTTGTTGTGCACGTCTTCTTTGGAGAACCTCCAGTGAAACTACAGGTAAGAGACCCAAATGTTAAGAGACCATTAGAGGGACTCTGACATGGACATTTACTTTCCTGAGTAGAAGAGCTTTCATTATTTAGTTTTAATTCAAAGACTAGCTTGACCAAAAAGACCTAAGATGAAAAAAAGATTGCATGACTAAATTGGTCAGCTTAAGATCATTTGTGCCTACATGGATATATCTATTACACAGAGAAAAGTGACTGTGATGCATTCTGTTTCTGCTCTTTCACATGCCTAGTGCATACCACTCCACATGCTGTGTCACCACTGAGGCCTACAGAGGAAGCAATCCTATGATGTTATTCCAATGTTTTTCACCAGGTTAGCAGCAGAACTAACACCATACCCGAGACTATACCCAAACACTAAAATATTCTGCACCACTTGCAGGAAATTTTTTGGATAAGAAGTCATGAGGCTGCCTCTTGTAGCATTTTCCACAAGACTTATCACAGCTGCCCCTTCAGAAGAACTGTCTTAACTACTATTAAAAAAGGAAACTAGCAGTACCTTGAAATACTGACTTGACAGTTATACAAAGGCTAAACATGCCATTAATGGATCTGCTTCATTTGTCAACAAATAAATGGTCCTTCCCAAGGAAAGCTAGACCATGCGCCAGCCACCTCTGTGCCAGCCTGCACAAGTTTGCTAAGTACACATGAATGCGCACAAACCATTGTGTCAGCAGTGTCCAAGCTGATGGGAGCTCAGGGCTGGGTTAGGAGGCAATGTTTGGGGGGCATAAATACTCTCATCAAGACATTCAGCAAATTCGGCTGCGGTCCAAAAGCTGTTTCCTCCAGTGCAGCCATGTCTGTGCTGAAGCTGGTCCAAGGAAGGACTCACGTTCATAAATTTTTGATCTAGCTATTTATTCCTTAATCAAAAAGCCATTCAAAACCTATTAAGTTTATTAGATTATGAAGCGGGAGCAATGCTCTTTCCTTCTGCTAGCCAGAACTTAATGTAAAAAGAAAAGGGAAAAAAAGTAGAAACTTGCTTTCAGCAGATTCTTCTTGGTTTTACTTAGAGGGAGCGATCTTTCAGTTAAATATCATTACAACTTAGAAAAAGAGAAAGATAGTATCTCAGTTCTAGAGCTCAACTGTTTCGAATTCAGAGACACCACAGTGTTTTCCTCTTTGACTTGCAGCAGTGCTGGGCACCCACAACTCCCCTTTAACTCAAACCTCTCTTCAGCAAAAGGTAACGTCAGGGCCTTAAATGTGATAAAGATCAAACTGTAGGAGACTGTGTGCATGTGCAAATGTATGTATGCTTAGGTGCTTATATCGTATTTCACAAACATGCAAACATAAGCATCACTTTTGTACAAAGTGAATGAACAGGATTATCTCATTACTGACTGGATATTGCTCTATTACGAGTACTTCTGTCATACTGAAGAGAAAAATAAGTTGTACCACTCCTTGCATGTTTCCTTTTCCTCTGGCTAAACTGAACAGCAGGTGGTTGGTGTGCATAGAAAGGATGTGTCAGTTTCCAAGACTGCAATGTCCTTTTAATTTTATCAGACAATTTCCCCCTCCGAGGGGTTATCTGTAAACATTTCAGACATGCCATGTCAGAAGTGAAAAAAAACCCCTAAGAGTCTGTTTGTTGCAAAATATTCAGCAATTTAACCAAATGCTAGGTTTGGCATCTTTGATGTGACTGGCAATAACCACGTACAGATGTAGAACCAGTCTTACATTTCTTTATATAACTATAATCCACATACCCCATTTTTCCTTGACCTTCAGTATGAAAATGTGCTGTAGTGATTCTGCCCTCAAATATGTCTGTATATTTAATACAGCCAACAAGTAAATCCTTTGTTTTGTCAACCAGACATTGTTAAATAAGTTTTTATATCCCTGAATGAAAAAATTTAAACAAAGCTTTGAGTCATCTGGATGGTATGTATTTGTTATTGTAACACAAGAAATCAGTATCAGACCGATTTCTCTATTTGAAGACATACAGTCACTTATCGGCTCCCACCCTTCCATTGAAACCACACTGTGTGTGGTTTGACCAAATACAGGCATTCCAGCCCTCATCTGAAGACCCCTTTAATCACCTGAAAACAAAGAGAAAACCAAGAAAAATGGGCTTTGTAACATGTTCACAGAATACTCCAGGCTCCACCTCTGCTAATGAGAGAGGGTAAATCCTAAATCATAGTGTCACACTCCCAGTGGTTCTGCCCTACTTCAGCCAGTTCAAACACCCTCCTGATCTCCACTGTCTCTAAAAGACGACTTTCAAAGAACCAGGCTCCAAAACAGTGAGGGCTTTATAGATCAAATCTGTCATTATCTGAAATCCTGGATAAACTGCTCCTACTGCTCAGCTTTGCTTAGTGTTCCCCATCAGCTTCTGCAGGCCTCGAGCTCACTGCTCTTCCTGGTGACACTGGACTAGCCAGCACTTGCCAAAGCACATAGAACTAGGGTAACAATAAGGCTGTATCCATTAGCAACCTTTTCATCATGTGATTCCAGAGGTCTGTCCCATACTTCACCTAGCTTTCCTGAACCTCTGCGTACTGAAAGGGCAAGGCAAACTTGAGCACCGCAGGAACGTCAGCACTTCCCGTTTCCAGTCCTTCTACTTCCCTCTCAGTGGTAATAGTGTGAGAGGTTTGGGCACGGGTTCCCACAGATACACATGTAAAAGTGTAAATGGGAATACATGTGTGTATCCACATACATACACCATTAGCTGTCAGCTACATTCTTGGATAATTTAGTTGGATTCAGCCTTTTTTTTCTTTTCAATTCAAGTAGAATTCATTGACATTCACACAATACACAGAAACACCAGCCAAGATCAGGCCTACATTGTACTAGGCTCTACCAAAACACATAACAAGAAAGAAAGAGCATTTTAAACAAAAAAGCCAGCCAGTGGGTGAGAGAAAATAGTATTGGCTTCACCTTGCAGGCAGTGAACATGGGCAGAGAATTTTAGGTCACATGGAGTTTTATGGACAGTTTATGTGAAGAGAAATCTGTGTCTCTTTTGCTGCCATGAGTTCAGCACAGAATGAAATATAAGAGCTTTCACAGCAGTTGAGCATTTTTTGTTTCTTTCATATGAACAGTTTGATTCCTTATGTCTTACTACTGTATCAGAGAAATGTTGAACAGGCCATTTTTACTTCCATAGGAAATAAATTACAACATTAAAGTACCACCAAATAAAAGACAAAGAAACCAGAAACTGAAGGTTGTTTACCTTAGATTCTTTCTTCTTTGCTTTCTGGGGCAAGGAAGGTCTCTGAAGAAATACAATTTGCTTTGTAGATAAATTTCCCTCCCTGAAAAGAAACAAATGCACACTCCTGAGAATGAATTAAATTCAAATCCAGCATCGTTCAAAGTGAAAATCCATCTCAGTCATTTATTTCTGCAGGTCAAATAAGAACAAAATGAAGAATGACCTAAACACTGCCTGTCCCCAGTGTCTTTGAGCAGCCTGGTATTTTGGGACAAAAAAAAGAACAACTGTGCAGCCTGATACAGCCTGTCAGCCTGTGACATACTTTTGCTGAATGTTTTAGCATTAGTGTGTAAGCACAGAATACTGTTTGGAAGGAAAAGCAAGAAACCCAAGTGCTCCATTGCCAGCGTGCAGCAGTGTCTCAGGGACACTGCAGTGCTCCCTCCCTCACAAGACACTATCTATACCAGGGCTGGTTACTCCCTAGAGGTCTGCAGCATGGCAGGAGGCACAACCAAATGCCACCAGTGGTTAGACTGGGTGGGTGCCCTTCTGCACTGCCAACCTGACCTGTGTCAATGAAGTTATAAATGAGATTCAGAAAGCTAGAAGAGAGAGAAAACCCGATAGACCTTTAAGAGACAGGGCTTCCGAACCATAATTGTGAATTTCTGTTCATTCCTATATTTAAATATATATGAAAAACTTAAATACTGTTTTTCCCCCAGCACAGATGGCCTTTACTTTTTAAGGGTTTATGTGTAGGAGTACTCTCCATCTAGATCTCTTCAAATGCTGGGCATATTTTTACTCTTTTAAGATTAGAAAAATCATAACTGATTATATTGGTGTATATATATAAATATATTCCTGACCAGTGAAAGCTTAGAGAGCGCCATCTTCATGATTAACAACTGGGATAATTGTTTTTCACCACAGTTATGAGGAGTATTTTTAAATTACTTGCATTTATATTTAAAACCCCGGAATATTAATAATAGCGATGTAGACAGCACAGTGATTATGTATGCAAACAAGGCTACTAGAGTAATGAAACACCAGTCTCACATGGCCCTGCTCAGCTAACTGTGTGTATCAGCAGCATTAGATTACAAGTAAATCATCGATTACAAGTAAAATTACTTTTCTTCAGGTAGGGAACATCTCGCTCCAAACGTTACCACACATTTTGTCTTTGCTCTAAGAGGAGTTACTGGGAGATGCAGTGCACGAATTTTACAGTCAAGGAGTTTACAGAAAGACAATACCCAGAAAACTTGCACAGAAACCGCACTGCCACCCTGAAGTGCTTTGACCACCCTGGACATTGTTTCCTGCCACATGTGGCTTGTGAGGCTCAGAAAGCCCATAAAAGAGCTGCAGCAGGGTCCGCACAGGCAGCTACTATGCACATGCAGGGGAAGCCACACTGACTGCATAAACTGCAGTGCTCCAAGAGCAACTGCCCGGGCTGAAAGGCAGTGCCCACCCCTCCCTACCTGTTTGTCTTCACAATGGGAGTAGGAAGCACACATGTCAGCTGCCAGCCGTACATGGCAAGGGAATTCAGCAGCGGAACGTAATCTGTCTGCACTTCAACTCCCTAGGAAAGAAAAATCAACAGTTAGCATCATCACTTGGAGTGTGACATTCAGTTTGACGTGAAAAAAAAACCTTAAGAAAAAACATGTGTGTGTTTTCTGGGAGGGAGAGAGGGTTTCTGTAGTGAAGTGGGTCACTTTGTATGTTCAGCTTGGCAGGAAGGAAAACGATCAAAACCATGAGACATGGGACCATTCGTCCATGCATCCCAACTGTTAAATGAGATGGTTTGAAACAGTAAACATCTGTGATCTTGTTTTCACACTGCCTGAGTCATCCATCTAGCTTTAGATGACTCCAGATCTGAACAGGACAAATTCCTTCTATGTTATCAATTATCTCCTCCTAGGCAAAAAGACATTCAAGTAGTTAAAAAATTACAACACTGCTTTGCTCAGATTCTGTTCTTGTCTAGGCTACAGTAAATTCTAAAGACCTGTACTGAAATCAGTCAGGTTACTCTACCGTGATGGATGAAAAGCAAAATAGCCAGCAACAAAAAAAATAAAACCTAAGTACAGGTCTATTGCTTTTATCACCCACAAAGACGCTTTGCTTCCTTGTTATTTTGAATCAGGAAATCCGTGGGCGAGACCAAAAGCATTGCCTTTTAGTGCAAAGTCTGGCTCCGGCCGCAATCAACCCAGCCGAGCCTTGCTAATTCTCCTTCTGCTGAATGGCAGGCTCTGTAATTTGCACCGAGAGAAGCACTGGTGCTTTCAACAAAGATTGCTCCAGTGAGATGCCTACTTGATGTCCAGTAATTTAACAAATAGATGCTAGAACACGTTTACTAGTTTTTAATTTTAATAAACATGTATCAGGGAGATTGTAATTACCAGTCTCTACAAATGTAACTATATTCCATTGGAATAACAATTACATTTGCCAAAAAGCTCAGGCACTTCACACGGTTTCATGTGCATGCAAGGAGGTTTAACTGTCAATTCTCAACACTGGGTAAGGCACAGTATTTCTGAAGCTCCAAAAAAAATCCATTTATTCCGCAGTAATAAAATAGTCATTTGATCAGAACTAATCCAAATCCTTCTGTAGTTATTTTAAGGTATTTTAGTGAATTCCAATCTCAGCTATTCCTTTCTTCTAACAAATATAATTTAGGTCACTTGGTATCTTTATAACTGAGTGACTGTTTGACTATACCTATTAAAAACCTGATCATGACTACAAATGCAAATAGCTGAAGAATCTGTATCACCCCTGCTTATAAAGGCAAACATTTAAAATCTCTACTCCAGATAGTGCAAGCACCTCTAATTCCTGTACAGAGGCTTTCAGAGACTGACAGAGATACTGCTGCAGTACAACATCACTACGTACAGACCAGAACTGCTAACTCTAGGAGAGGAAAGAGATGCCCTGCAAGAGGGGAGCAATACCACTCATGTCCTCTGAAGCTATTGGGGCTTACACTACAGCTGTGATCACGGTAGATTTAGCGTCTCTGCAAACTTCCATTTCTCCCCATAAGACACATATTTTTCCCTCTTTCTGGTTTTTAAAATAGAACATCCAAGGGTAATGCAAAAATTCCGACATATCTAGATGCCTTTAAGAGCTAATGTCTCAAGAAAACACATTAACAACACAATGAGAGTCATAAGTCTGGTTAACAACGCCTTCCAAAAACAAAGATGAAAATATGCAATATAAGCATTAAGAATAAGGTCAGAGCATCCATCATCACAAGCCTGCCATGAGGTGCTTGGAAGAATGCATAAAAGGACCTGACCAAAACATTCCTCCATTAAACAGTGTTTGGAGTAAAAACCACAAGGAGCTCACTCATTTAGGGGGTGGAGGACTAGCAGGTCAGGAAAGACTGGCACAGCAAACCTTGTTTGTGCCCCAAGCAACATCCTATGTGGCAAAGAGGATTTCTGTTTTTAATTCATTGCCTAAGGTTGCTGATTAGCACGGAGAAGCTTCTCCTTGCATCAGGATGTGCAACAAACATCACAAATCAGAGGGAGATTAGGACAATGAGGAAGGACATCAATACCACGCAGAGCTCATTTGGCTGCTGCAGAAGCCAAATTATTTCAGGGACGCGCCATCACTCTTGCCACAGCCTCACTGTCCTTGCAGGTTCTGAGTAGTGAGACAAGATTGGCTTTGGACCTGTCTGACTTGCCAGAGTTAAGCATCATCTGCAGCAGATGATGTTGTATTTCACAATCCCAATGGTGCAGAAAGAAAAAGAGCAGGTAAGCACATTCAGAAGTGTAAGATTTTCAGAAAATAAACCCAAGATTAAATTAAAGTCAGGCTTATAGATTTTTCTTTTTTTTTTTTTTTTTTAAATCTGGAAATGTAAAAATCTCTGGGGAATGAGTGCTGTGCAACTGTTACAAAAAAGGTGACTTGATTTTCTTGCATGCTGGTACCCAATAATCTGCATGTTCGGCTGCTTGGAGGAAAGGAAATGTAATGAATGCAGAGGTGCACACCTCCTCTAAGCTCCACATGCTCCTTAACAAGCTCTCTCTGACTCTGCAGGACACCGCACTGGAGTCAGACACTGCACCTCTTCCCAAGGTCTCTGAGGAATAAGCTAAGCTACTTCTCATAATTGGCTGCATTTGAAGATGATAGACAAGAGAAAGGAGTCACTCCTGAATAAACAGGTGTAATTCATAGGAGCTTCAAGCTCCTTACTTGCAAACACAGATAATTGAAGCTTTCTTTAAGACAACAAGAAATGACTTCTCTCTCCCCCTCCTGTATCATCGGCTGTAATCCTATCCCACGACTGGAATGTGTGTGCCAGCAGGAGTCACAGTCACACAGACCTTTAATTGGTGTCATATTAAATGCTTTCCAAAGCAAAAATGCTTCTAAACAAACAATGCACTGGCAGACGGGTAGAGAGTAGAAGAGTCTTGCTGAATTTATATTTAATACAATCATTAAAACTATTTTATCTACTATTATTTGAGACAATGGAAATGAAATGTCAAACATAGAATTCCATAAGATGAAATTGCAATGCTCTTTCTAGGTAGCAAATATTGGATTTGAACACTAGAAGAAGTAGAAAGTACACTCTGCTGAAAAAGAAGTGTTCAAATAATGCATCTCAAACTGGGAGGCATTTCATTCAGTGAAAGGGTGGAAAATTTTAATTAACTTGCTTCCCACTCTCCTGCGGATGATAAGTAATCTCTGATCACACCTTGAGTGTCAAGAAGCCAGAGCATATTGAGCTAGGTTTTTCCCTTGACTTGCATCAGATGAAAAGAATTCATTTTATTTATAGTTGTACTGTTTGTTTTCAGCAATTTCTCCTTTCACAGTTGCTTCTGCTCATTAGAAAAAATGAAGAAAAGAATAAAGGAAAAGACTAAAAACTGGTAACGATAATATCTAGGGCAAGCCACACAAACAACTGCATTAACCATTTTTCTTTCCTTTTCCCCCCTACTGCAGCAATTCTAACCACAGCAAGATTATAAACGAAACAACTACTAAGCTCTTGCGAGACAGAAGTTCTTTAGAAATCATTCTTCCCCAGATTGAGTGAATGTGATTTAGTTACAAGGCAGCTGTGGATTTTCACTATTTAATATTTTTTCCAGCATGGATTAAAGAGGGGAAGATTGAAAATCCCATTAAATAAATCTTAATAAAACCTTTATCAGCAAATCCTAACAGACTGTGTACTAAGATCTACAGACAGATGGCAAAGAGGATGGGAAGTAAAAAACATGAGTCGCTTTGGAAGTGTAACCTACTGTTGGGGAAAACAGACAGTGTGTTCAAACCCAGCTCTCAGAAATAACAGCCGGGAGGGCCCACGAGGGAGACAATGTGCACCCCAGCCAGGGCTGCTCACCAGTCCCCAGCACTGCCAAAGTTAGTGCTTTCTCTCCTAGGGCACTGAAGTGAGAAAGAGGAAGTGGTGAAGGCAGGACTTGCACCTTAGTGGAAAAGAAGGAAAAGAAAATGAGAGAAACGGAATACATGGGCTGTGCAAGAATGACCTGGTAAAAGCACACTGCAAATGTTTTATGTTTGCAGTAACACAGCCGACAAGTGGCCTAAATCTGAGCTTTAAATCTGTGAATTATTTGCCTTTTTCCTTTCAGACTTCTACCAAAAGGTAATTTCTGCTAACAGTATAACACTATTGATCCATTAAAAATGTTCATTGGAAGCAAAATAGAAGTTTCACAAGTGTTTCAGCAATAAAAGTTGGACTGAGCTCCTCTAGCATTGAGCTGCTCCTAAATTTCCATGTGTAATACATGACAGCACCTTGACAGCAGACACTTGCTACCCATCTATTAGCTGTATAGCAGAGGAGTGTGGGACGGCTCCTGCACCATTAGAAGCCACCAGCAGCTTTTGGCAGCAGATAGGTCACTGACCAACACAGCCTAGCTGCAAATTGGGATCCTGGTGAGAAGTTTAGAGAAAAAAAGGGAAAAAATAAGTCCACAGACAGGCTTCTTGCACATTATTCTGGGCATATGTAATGCAGAGTTATTTATGATTAGTTAATATATGTGAATTCATGCACTGTGAAATATTTTTGAGAATATAAAGCTGTAACACTATATGGGGTAGCATCCTGTTAAGACAGCTTTTCTGTGATTCAGATGTATCCAGTCACAATTTCCATATACACACAGGCTGCTGAGCAGCATTCACATCTGTTTCCATGTCTAGGATAAAATAAAAAATGACCAAAAGCCTTCCTGTGCCCACAAAGACCACTTCTCTCAGTGGCTTCTGTGGATGCAAATCTGACTTTCTAGTGTATGCATAAAGGTTTGAGTGCTTCTGATACTGCCTGCACCTGTAACAAAGGAACACATGTGCATAGCAACACAACTTGCATCTACAGAAGCACAGGATAGGTAGAAAAAGCTTCACAAAGTGAATGTGTTAACACGGAGGGTTCTTCACAAAGGAAACACAGAAGCATCTTATGAAATGTGTTAAACTTACCATTGCAGAGGTAACATACATGTGATAGGTAGGACAACTCCAAATAACTGGCCACAAAGCACAAGAACTAAATGTGATCTATCAATCCATCAGTACATTTTCTAAGACAACTCTGGCACTTTTAGTTTCACAATTCCTGCAACACTTGTGCACACTGCACCTTAAGGTGTGTGCTGATGCTACTGTTTCTCCCTCAACTGTTCTGGGGGAAAAAAAAAGACAGAAAAATGCTACGTGAGAACTTGCATACTCTAGGGTGCCTTAATACACACAGCTTAATCACAGAATCATAGAATGGTTAGGGTTGGAAAGGACCTTAAGATCATCTAGTTCCAACACCCCTACCATGGGCAGGGACACCTCACACTAAACCATGTCACCCAAGACTCTGTCCAACCTGGCCTTGGACACTGACAGGGATGGAGCATTCACCACTTCTCTGGGTAACCTGTTCTAGCACCTCACCACCCTCACAGTAAAGAACTTCTTCCTTATATCTAACCCGAACTTCATCTCCATACTGCTTCTCCAACATTATTTCCTTTGGTTATCATTTTTTCTCAAGCAAACTTTGGCTTTTGCACAAAGGCCATGTGCCTCACTTCATTACGGAGCTAATAATTTATTTCCACACAAGAAACACAGCCAAAGCACAGCCCATCTCTACTGCCACTGCTCCAGGCAGCATGAGAGCAAACCTTGGCACTGCCACTCACATATATGCAGGTTGTGTATGCTTCCTGTGCCCCACAAAATGCTGAGGCTCCTCTCAAACCTGCCTGGCAGCAGCACAGGGTCAAAGAGGTGTATTAGGCAGGGCACTACTGCCTGGCTAAAGGTGACCTGCTGGGGAAAAGAAACATGACGTGTGCCCTGTGTGGCTTTTTATCAAGCATAAAAAAGGCCTGGAATGCTTTTTCTCAGCTTGTTTTAAAATGGAAAACTGAGATCTGGTATGCTCACTTATTCCTGAAAGATTTAATGTGCGAGCAGAGAACTAATTCTTATCTCTGCTCTTGTCAGAAACCTAAGGAAACCGTGACAGATAGGATATGACTTTTTTTATTCATACAGTTTTAAATCCTGTACTTCTCTGCCTGCTTACTTCAAATGGCCTTTATTCACTTGGAAGAAGCACTCTCACCTTGCTAGATGTTCAATACTGCCACTGCCGCAAGAAAGCATCAGGGAAGTTTCAAGTTCATATTGCTACATTTTATTACTAAATTTATCAACAAAAAACCCCGAAAGATTAGCCTGTGGATTTTAATCCTGTCTAGAGCATATGTCTACTAAGTTCAGTAGACAAACACATATGTACCAATGCTGCTTTCATTTCTTATATAAAAAGAATGAAACAAGAATTATGAAAACCTTTTGAAAAGAACAGGCTCCTGAAGGGTTTTGTTTAGCTTTTCTTAAAAAGCAACAAGGGGCATAATGATGAAATGTTTTGCCCAGGCAACCCAGATGTTCTCTGGGTAGTAAAGAGGGTCACACACACAACTGCTTTTCATGCCCATCACCCTCAGTTCCTTTGCTGACCTGGTCATGCCTTTCTCCCATGGCCAGAGACTGCAGAGCATAGCTTAGCTGCCATATGACCTAAATCAGATTTACTGACAAATCAAACCCTCATTTCCACAGAATTTGTTCCAAGGCTTACATTAAGGCAACTTGCAGGCTAGGCTCAGCAGAGATAATTTTTAAGTCTTTGATACATCCCACTTTAAAAGGTTTACTATGTCTACAGCAGACGCTGACCCCATTCAGTTCTGCCAGGGCAATGGCAACACCGTGATGTATTTGAGATTTGAATTCATGTTAGCACACTAAAGATACGGTATAGCAGAAAAGAAAAAAGTGATGAAACACCAGCTGAAAATTTTCAATGAGAAAATACCTGGAAATTAAGGCCAATATTTTCAAAATTAACAAGGATTCAGAAGCAGATCAATGCAGAAAACTAAAATAAATGTTATAGTGCTCAATTTGAAAGACAGTATTAGCTCTTTTGTCTTGGCTAATGGGGAAGAGAAGGTGACATATTAGAGCTGGGAAGAGAGAAATCATGCAGGCTCTGATTAATCAGAACTGTCTACCCACATTTGCCTACACAAGCAGAATTAAAACCATCAAACAAGTTTTAGGGCTAGATCTCAGAGGCTGTGGTGGAAATAATATACCCTGACATTTTGAGAGAGTTGAAGTGATAAATGATGAGAGCAGCATTTTGTCATTATAAGTCCTGTGGTCATTTGCAGAGGAGGCCACAGCTCTACTCAGAGAAGAAAGAGTTAAATTACTCAGAGCTATTACATCCTGTCTGCAGCTTGGCAGGACCCCATACTGTGACAGCTGTGAGCTTTACATCCTCTACAAACTGACATTTTACACACATACCGAGTGCATCACACTGTTCAGCTTGTTTTCTCTATTAGCCTTAGCAATTAAAAAGGCAGCACTTTCTCCGCTAAGAGGTATGCCAACCCCTTTCTTCTGCCTTTATGGTTAAACAGCAAAACTTCACCTTTTCATTCAGATAGGTTCTCAGTTTATTACTATGGGCATCGATACGTCCTACATGTCTTCCTTTTTCAAGCAGCCTTCTTTTGTTGTGGCACAACCAATTTATGCTCAATTCAGACCACACTGACTGGCTTTTGGACATCTACTACTATCAGTCACTACAGAACTCCACCTCCCTCTCTCTACATCTCCCATTTTATAGTCCTATCATCTGCCACTGCATTATTCCACATTTATGACAAATAAAGGTGAATTCCAACTGGATTTAACAGAGAGGTGACTTGGTCTTCTGGGTACGACACTGGGCAAGTCCCTAAAGATCCCCTGGCTTTCAGTTTTTCTTTCATTCATTTGATGACTTTACCTACCTATGCCTTTGCTGTCTCAGAAAGCATGAGGCATGAAATATCCAGGCAGTTATTTAAACATCAGGAAGAAAAAAAAACAACCCAGAAGTGGTCAGCTCTGCTCTTCCTCTAAATGGGTAAGACCTTTGCAAGAGTTCCCCAATACCTCCACCTCCTTCCCTCCACAAGCTTTTTCTTCTCCATATTCTTCCACTTTTATGTTGGTGGGTAACACATTCAAAATGCCCCCAGAAGACAGGCACTTGCTCTCAGAAGAGCAAAATTGCCAGGGAACACCCAACATCCGAATTTTAAACTACAGAATAATCTGATCATACCAACAAGCTGTGTATATGCTAACAGTTTCTAAAACTGCACATACCAAATTTTATGTCTAGAATAAGAGATTCTCCATGCCAGCCCTCATACAAACATGGTGTGCAGCAGTACAGCATCTTTTGACACACCAGATGGCACTGAGGGATTGATTCCTTGATCTGTTGACCAGTTGTGTCTCCACCATGGAACTGACAGAATTGAAAGCAAATGATACTCCAGCCTATGAGGGCTCTTAACGCTTCAAGGGGCCCTGACAGAAGTTACTCTTCTGCTGTGTCCTAGTGCTTTGGTCACCACTCTGCCACCACTGGATCCACATTATCAGATACTGCCCTTGTCACGTAGCTTGAGACAAACTTTCTTGCGTCCACACAGAGCAATCTAAGCGGTGGGTGGGGGCCATAATAACTTTGTTGCATTATCCTACTGAAACAGAGAACCTTTCATTAGTTGAGTAAGAGCCAAACTGATTCAGACCAAGAATTCATTTAACTCAGAAAGCTGTCTCAAACATGGCTATAAGTGACAGCTAAGGAAGAGTAGTATATATCAGGGCAACACATGCAAGATACTGGCCCCAAATATTTTTCACATTTCCCCTCAGCACATCTGGTTTAGTTTCCATTGGAAGTAATCCAGTTTGTGCAACATGAGACCACTCTATGATGTGAGGTGAAGCATTTAAGTGAGGAGGATCAGGGGGTTCACTTCAAACGCACTCCTGATCTGAATTAAAATGTTTGTATAAACAGAGATAGGTAAGGTCAAGGAAAAAGAACATTGCTGCCACCTGAATCCACCTAAACTTCTTGAACCCACAGCATTCTCCAGAAAGGAGTTCCACAGACTCCTGCATAAGGAATTACCTGAATTACCTCCCTTTTGTTTGCTTTGAATCTGGCCACGACTAGTCCCATTTGAAAGTCCTTATACTGGAAAAAGTTCTTATACTGGAAAATATGGTAAACAGTCAATCCTGCTCTCCATGCCTCAAGCAATTTAGGAGACCTCTACCTATTCCACTCCCTGCAACTCTTTTCCAGGCTGAAAGGACACACCATGCAAAGTCTTCCTAACACAGAAGCTGTTTGTATCACTGATGATCCTCGCTGCTCTTCTCTGAACAATTACAGCACTAACATAACCTTCTGAATAAGCTGCTGTCAAACCATGGCTATAGACTAGGATGTAGTAGTATATGCTTGCTGTTTCACCCTCTATTCCTTTCCTAACAATTTTTAACATATGGTTAACATTAATGCTTCTTAAACATTTGCCTTCTTGATCAGCACTGACCTAATGCACACATGGCACCATCTGTTGTTATCCTAAAAATGCTCCTGAGTGGCAACAGCATAACTTGATCCTAAAAATTAGCAAGAATCTACAGTCAAGTCTGTAATAACATTAAATGTAATATAGGAATTGTTTGTTCAGATGCACGTTAGCACAAGAAAACCTGCCATTAATGCATTACACTGTTCTTCAAGAAGTTTCTAGCCATTATTACATGTCCATTTCTTGCTACACTTCAAAGTCATCATCTAATAACAAAACTCTTGATCCTAGTCTCCTCGAATTCTACACATTTAGTCTAGCATCTGCTCCATTTTCCCCATCCTTTTGGCGTATGTGTGCCTTGCTTGTCTTTCTTAGGATTTTATACCATTTACAATATATTCCAAGTGAAAAGATCAGGTATCGCCTTTATAGATGACACATAACATCTATTTCTGGCAGACACGTAACCAAATAAAATAACAAAAAAATACTTTCAGAGAGTTATGCAGCAGTATCTTCTTTTCCCCCACAATCTTTTTGCTTCAAGTCACAAAGAATTTTAAGCCCAGCTTTTCAAATACCTTGTATTAAACTTACTGTGGAAGATCAGTACTGACTGATCTAACAGCATTTCTACTGATCTCGGTGTGCGCTTGGATCAGTAAAAGGCCAATTTACTATACACATTGTTTATAGGGACCTTTCCAGAATACACGCTTCTGTCAGCATATGAAGGAGGTCAGACAGAAGCAAATGCAGTTATCTGTGCAATTCTACTGCTGCTAAGCCTACCTAAAGGGCCTCTTTCTTTAGAACTGCAATGCTACAGTGACTTGTGCGATCATGTTGCCCTGACAACCAATGGAGATCCTCTTTACAGTTAATCTAGCACACATCTGTACTTTTGGGACAGATCACTGCTCACCATCACTTGCATTTTCTCCCCCACTGCAATAAAGCATGGGTATTATCAAAATCAAAAGTGCACTGCACAAACCCAGAGTGTGCTTAACTAGCACTACTGTTACGTTGCATCCCTTTACCTCAATTGCCTGTCTGGCACTGTTGAAGCACAGATCAGTACGTGAGAGTTTGCCTCACAGTCTTGAAGTGTTCTGATTTACAAAAAAATCAAAGAAGAAAAACTGCACACATACCTTCAGGACTGTCCACTGCTCTACAACAATTGCATCATAGCCTTGTACGTTTTTACTGTCTTCCACAGAAACATCTTCAAACAGAAATATTCCATCCATTGTCCCATGTAAAGAATCTGTGAAAACACAGGATTATCTGTAAGCTTTATGGAAGGCACTCCATGCGTAGTCAGGCATTTGAATTTATTAATACTAAATTCTTCCAAGGGTCTTCATAAAAAAGTGCATAGACCTTCCTCTTATAGCGCAGCTCTATTAAATGAGACTACTAGCTACTAAAACTAGCAGTTTTTAAGAGCAATCCTACTCTCTAATAGCAAACCTCACTGTCGTATCTGCTACTCCAGAGTTTGTCCTCAAAACACACAGCTCTCCCATTTTGAGCAGGCACAATTAGTTCAGTCCTCATTCAGGAGTACTGCTCACCTACTTGAAGTTATACACACACTTTGGGGGCAAAAAACCATGTATTATGTCAGCTTTGCAAGCAGTTTTGAAAGTACACTTATATCAATGACTACACCCATTCATTCACACAACTCAGAACTCTACATACAGATCAGCCATTGCGGTTACACTGATCTACATGGACTAAGGATGATCTGACATATCTGAACAGTGTTAAAGAAAAGGTACATTCATAACTATTTAATAAATTTATGAAGGCATTTTGACCATCTGGTTTAGTGCCCCTCTGTTCTCATTTGCATTCTCAGCACGTTCAGCCTTTTTCCAGACAACGCATACTATTAAAGTTACATAAACAGCACTTTTTCCTTCAATTTAGCCATATATTCTATAATCAACAATCACTCCCACATGGAAGAACTGAAGTTTTGTCAGCTCTATGACACAACAGAAACAGGACAACTGAAAAAAGTCCAAGCCTTACCTTTCTTTGCTAAAATAAACTAAATAGAAAGAGGAAGCAATAGAATTACATTTAGAAAAACTGTAAATAAGCCATACTGTACTCTTTATGAACAGAGAAAACTCCTCTTACATTGACACAAAGCATATTTTTCAGTCTTTCTAGTTTAAATAATACAGTTACCGTGTATGAATGATTATAAAGACCTTGCTCATACCCTCCCCAAGTGTCACGTTTTGCCTTATAAAAAAAATATGCCTTTTGCCCTTCTTTACATTTTTAGGAAAACTATGTCCCTTGCACTGGTATGTTATATGCTTTTGAAATGCAACCACGCATGCCAGACCAACAGAGCTCTGAACTCACAAGAGAGTCTTCTGAGTAAGTCTGCTTAGCTGTTCCATCAGGTTCTCCTGCTTCCCTTGGTGGACATTACAAGGTCAAGAAAAGCCAGCAAGAAGGCATTGCTGCCTCCAAGGGAAAAAACGTATCAAACTCACAGCCAGTTTTCACAAAGGAGGCAGTGAAGAGAATTAAGAAGCTTCTTACCTCTGCAGATACAATCTCTGTCAACATCTTCCAATGTCATTATGTGATCTAAATTTAATTTACTACCTGGAAATAATATTTTTTTGTGGGTAAAGTGCACAACAAACCAAACTCCTACAGTTGGAGGCTTATGTCTGCAAACACACTGTAGCACGACTGCTGGTGCAAGTGTCAAGCATCTGCACATCCCCTTGTTTCTATTTGCACATTCCACTACCCCCTCTTGCTGCAGTTTCAATCAAGTCGTTAAGTTTTAAGTGAGCAGATGCAAATACCTGTATGCAAACTAACAAAGCGTATTATTTATTTTTACTTAGTTGTGCAGGAAAAAAGCTGTAAATCACTTACTAGGGATTCTCCTTGGGATTCTGTTGGGAGACTCAAAAAAGTACAAAAATACACTCTCCATTTTCACACTGTCTCCCCAGGCAGGTCTCCTGTAATTCCATTTAGAATAAAGAGAGAAGACAACTTCTCACCACTACAGCAAGCCAGTATTACACATTGCTGCATTGCTCCAAGGAGGATGAGCTGGACTACAAAGCAGTAACTCCTGTCATCTAGATAGATTTCTCATCCAAGTGAGGAGAACAGACATTTTTGTTGTGTAATAATAGGCCAGATCACTAAGTAGCTGGGTTACAGGTTAGAAAACATGGGGAGAACAAACCTGCCACATACAAGTAAGTACAAGATTTAATGTAATTTAATATAACAAGATGTTTAATTCAGGAACGGCACTTTGTTAGACCCTACATTTCAAAGCAAGAACCACCTCAGCTTCTGTCCGATAGATCATGTTCCAACACCTAAACCCATACTCTATATTAGGATGCGTAATGTATAAATAACCCTTTAATTTTCTGAAGCATGAGTGACAGGACAGCACTCAAGGCTGAAAGCAGAATCCTGTAGATCCCTATTAGACACAGACATGCAGATCTTGCCAGGGCAGCTTTATACAGCACTGCTGCACTGCTCCAGTATCCTAAATTCTCTTAATGAAATCTAGTGTTTTGCTGTAGGCACCACTGCAGCTTGAGCTCACCCCATGCACTTGCCAGCTAATTACTAAGCTATCAACACACAGTCAGCGTGCGTGTGTTTACACTCAGTCGTATATCATCCTTTATGTTTCACTCTGCTGCGCTTTCCACCCATCCAGTTCACAGCTTCCACATATGTGAGCATTACGGCACATATGTAATGTTTTAGAAA
The DNA here is from genome assembly GCA_009867235.2 of Psittacus erithacus. Lineage (NCBI taxonomy): Eukaryota > Metazoa > Chordata > Aves > Psittaciformes > Psittacidae > Psittacus > Psittacus erithacus. Next base: position 119,688 of record WYDI02029861.1, read on the forward strand.
CTAATAGCTGAGCTTGTGAGACCCTACAGGGAGCAGACAAACCTGGCAGTGTTAGGTTTAGGGATGGACTCAATGATCTTAAAGGTCTTTTCCAACCTAAATGATCCTATGATTATATGACTTTGCTTCCCTGTTGGATGTACAATGATTACTGCTGAATGCTACATTCAGTCAGTCCTAAGATCCATTAATTTTCTGGCCAGGAAAGAAACCTACAGAAAATGAGAACTCTGGAAGGGGAAAAATTATGAGGGAGAGGCAGCTGCAGCACACTGGTGTCTGACCAGAGTTATGCTGGTGAAAAACTCTGTAAGAGAAATTGGTTGATGATGCTCATTAAAATTTGCCTTCTTAACCATAACTAACCATCTCTCTACCTGTATGGCATAGTGTTTAAACTTCGATGCCACGAATGCATGTCTGCCAATTCTCACACCTTGGCTGTACATCTTCCCTTTCACTGGTCATCTACTACTCTTCCAGAGAAAAGGGGGAGGTACAAGAAAGAATAATAGGATCATTAATTCCTTTACCTGTGAAGCATTTGGGAAGCTGGGAATAATTAGGGGAAAGAAGAAAGCAGCAGAAAGAGAGCTAACAGGGTCATATTTTGGAGAAAAGGCACACATAACCCATGCCATGGCATCAGGATTAGCAGGAATTTCAGGGAAACTTTTACACAGAGGTGTGGAAGGGCAAGGACACGGACACATGCACCGAATCCACCGGCAGTATCTTTATCACACAGATTCTCTAGGTCTAAGAGCATCTTAAGTCTACAGTCACATTCTACAGCTGACCCACTAAGTGAGATTTACACAACCTAACATTAGATATTTATGATACAGAGGTCTACAGCTGAGTTAGTTATCTAAGGTTCTCTTTACACTTCATGGAGAGAAATAACCATTATTTCATTTAGGACCCAGTTTCATAGAATCACAGAATCATTCAGATGAACTGCTCAAAGCAGGTTTATCACAATACAGACCAGATTGCTCAGAGCTTCCTGGAGCTGCACCTTGAAATCTCCAAGGATGAAGACTGAACAAGTTCCTGGGCAGCCTCTTCCACAGTGTGATTGTTTTCATGATGAGAACCCTTTTTTTGATAAACAACCAAGACCTCTCTTGTTTCAATTTATATACAATTTTTTCATCCTCCTACCATACACCCAAACCAAGAACCTGGATCCATCTTTTTTACAGTCTCCTCAACAGGCACTGCCAGGCACTATTACATCCCTCAAAGCTCTCTCTTCTCCAGCCTAAACCAACCAGCTCCTCAGTCTTTACTCACAGAGCTCCACCGACTATTCTGTTGGCCATGTGCTAAACTAGCTCCAGTTTGTCAACATCCTTCTTGCTCCCTTTGGGGGAGGGACCAAAAGTGGACACATTATGTGATCTAAATGCAATCTAATGAGCACCAAGTAGAAGATGATAATCACTGTCCTTTGTCTATTGGCTATATTCCTGTCATTACAGCCTGCCTTCTCTCCTGCCAGGGCATCCTGCTGGTTCATTTTCAGCTTGCTGCCTACTAATATCCCCCTCAGGACCTTTTCAACAGAGCTGCTACCCATCCAGGCAGTCCCCAGCCTGGATTAGTACAAAGGCCTCTCCCTTCACAGAGGCCTGGACACATTCCTGTGTAACCTGCTGTAGGTGGCCCTGCCTTGGCAAGGGGCTGGACTAGATGATCTCCAGACATCCCTTCCAACCCTAATGATCCTGTGATTCTGTGGTATTTGTCCTCACGGAATTTCAAAAAGCTCCTGCTAGCACATTCTTCCAGCCTGCCCAGGTCCCTCTGGACAGCAGACCAGTTCTGAACCATATCAACTGCACCCTGAGTATGGGATCATCTGCAAATTTGACGAAAGCAAGCCCCGCTGACTCCTCTGCACCACTGACAAAGAAATACAACAGGTCCCAGGATAGATCTCTGTGGTACTCCACTTGTCACTCCAGGTAAAGTGTGACCTATTAACCATGATCCTCTGAGCCTAGCCATGCAATCAGTTTTTCACCCATTCTAGCTGTCGTCCCATCTAGGCTGCAGAGTCCTAACTTGGATATAAAAATATTGTGGACGCCACTGTCAAATGTCCTTGATAAATTCACCCAAAGTGACATCTACTGCCTTCTCTTCATCTACAAATCCAGTCATTTTATTCTTTCAACCCATGCTGACTGTTCCAGATCACTTTCTCCAACTTCATGTGTTCAGAAATATGTTTCAAGGCGGCTTACTACATTCATTCAGCTGAATCTACCTAACTTATCCACAAAGACCAGCCATCTAAAGCTTTTGGTAGTGAGTTGCTCCAGTTTCCACAGTTTCTCATGCAAGATATTTCTTGATTCTGATGCAGTTGTATTCACTTTCAGTAATCTCTTGTTTAACAAGATTTAGCTCCTGGAACTTGACCTACATTAAACAGGTCTTTCATAATTCCAAACATTAGTTCACTTGCAATCAGGCAGTAAAGATTGCCAATAAGCCAAACTGTTCTGACTTTGCTGTTTGTGGTATCATTGCCCAATCTCTACTCTTGAATTTACATAACTCCACTATTTCCTGAAGAAAAGGCTCTGAATGTAAAGGTTACAATCACTGTCCTCCCTCTGAAAACATTCCATTACCACTGCATTTTTCATTAAGGTATCCTACTGTGCACAAAAAGCTATTTTCACTGGGTTGTATAAATATTTGATGTAGCTCAGTTGACTAAAAGCTATTTTGAAGTTCTTGCTTCTCATTTAAAAGAGGTATATGGGAAAAGATTTCTTATTTTACCGTGACAGCTTACCTAGTGGGCAACAATTTCCCCCTTGTTGTCTTTGAACTACAAATCCCCCTTACCCAAGAACATAACCTCTAGGCTGCTGTTGCTCTCAATGAGGAAAACTAGCTATTTGTGACTTTATGTGGCACATGACCTGAATGCTGGCATTTGCTTCGTATTTGTATTCCTCTCTCCTCCTGAATCTTTTCACCTTCAGTACACACAAAGAAAATAATTCCATATGGATGATAAAAATCCCAGCCACAGCCACAGTGGCTAAAGTGACTATAACTGGCCAAATGCATCACTGCTCCATCTTTGTCTGAGGCAATAAGAATGTAACCAATATAATCAATCTGGCCCTCTAAAAACCTGACTACTTTTCTTTTCCAAGCAACTTGCATTTTATTCCATTTGCCTTCTCCTTAAGTACTGTCAATGTTGTCTAGTTGGTTGTCTGGCTTTTTCTAAGTTTGAAAGGCAGGAAATTCTCAGACAGAATGCTAAAGCAAATACAAGAATGCCAGGCATTTAAAGACCCGCAGTTCAAAACAAGTAAAGATGAGCAGGCTTGCGATTACACTGTTAAGGCATCAAAATATAACCTTAGTTTTAACTCTTCCTCCATTACCACTCTCATCTTCTCATATTGCTGATTGGAGACCTGCTGTTATAGGAAAGAAGATGACCTTTCCTATTACATCCTTTCCATTCTCAATGGTATTAATCTGTAGCTTATTACTACAGTCTCTACTTCTTACTAGAAGAGGGAAAGGTAAAGTCCTATAATCACTTTAGATTATTAGGGAGGATCAGTTCACGCCTGGGACTACAGGCAGAATTAGCAATGACATGAGCTGGATGAAAACCACCAGCTAGCAACTAAACTCCAAATCTAAATAACTGTTATTTGACAACATAAGAACATTCAAGGACCAAGCAAGCTGCTGGTTTTAACTTACTAGCAAAATCTGAATACATTTAATATATGGTGTGACTCTGTGTGTTTTACTTATTGTAATTTGCAATTGTGTTATATTTCTGTTTATAATTATCTGGTACAATAAGCAAAAAGAAACAATTGTTATCAGTGAACTTTAAAACTATTTTGAAGACTAATTACTAAAAAGTTGGCAGAAGGAAGAAACAGATTTATGACTACTGACAATCTGGAAATTTTCACTTCATTGGGCATTCCAAGGACAAGGAGAAAGAGAAGATAATATCCCTGCTTTTAAGTCTAATAAGCAAAATAATGAATTCATACTTTAAGCTAAAGAGAAAACCAGCCCCCAGAACAAAGAAATGTGATATAACCAATTAAAGAAAATATGCTAATATTACCTTAATTTGGAAGAGGATTAATCAGTGAGTAAGGAGACCTGCTATGAAGAGATGGTTAGGCTTTTATAAAAGAAAAAAGTAAGTAGCTAAGAAGCTGTCAGCCCTCTCTTTCTTCCCTCCTCTCTACCCTGGGTTGTTTCTTAATGGTTGGTGTATGAGTGAAAAAGCTGTTAGTTTCTCCGCAGCACAGGACGATTTTAGGATTTAAATCATAAACATTTAACTGCAACTCAAAGCAACTTGCAGACACTCTTAGCAAATGTTCTTCTAATAGCATGGGCATGTTCATTGTGGTTTAACATAAGTGTTCTAATTAATACACTTTTAAAAACCTTAGCTCTGAGCTTTTTAACTTCTAAACCTGTTCTTCCTGAAACTGTAAAATGCTAATAAAAATGTTTATTAATAGTTCATCTTCAATCTTTATTCTAGTTTAATCCTGAATCTGTCCACTTTTACATAATTTGTTGTTCTGTTTGCACTGAAACTTTACCGTCATCATTCAAGCCTACTTTATCTATGTCTGCAGGCAGTTATCCAGCCTCTTCACTCTGCCATACAAGTACATGAACTTCCTCCAGGCCTCTGTTACGTAAATGAACTTTGGAAGTTTAAATAACAGAAAAATGCTGTGTTTAAAGCATTTTAGAGTGCACTGATAAGCAGTTTTTATTAAAGAAAACACTGAGCCTGATAGAGCTAATTAGGTTTGCCTCTACAAGCTGCAATTCATACACATAAAGTAAATGACCATTTGTTTTTAAGCAAGTTAAGGAGCAATTACAAGGCTTTCCAGGAAGCCGTGTGAAAGCATTCCATCAGCTGAACTTTAGACCTTCCTTTCTTGCTACTTGCTTGCAAAATGAAAAATTAGGATTGCCTGTTAATTTTCTGATTGACTTTTTCCAGAACTGACTCATATTACTGTGTTTCATCATGGGTCCTGGAATTCTGAACAGTAGCAAAATGGGAAGAAGATGCTCTGGAAGCAGTTCCCCTATAATTTCAAGGCACAAACCCACTAATCTTAGTAGCAGTGCCCAGTCTATGGGTAACCACATTCCTTTTGAAGAATGCAAAACAAACCAAAATTAGGTGAAAGCTTCAGACATAAGCACTTTAACCATGCAATACATTAGTCACATAATTTTCCAGTAAAATTAATGTGGTTGTAACCAACATTTTTATGCTCAAGTACTTGTATTGGCTTATTCTCAAGGTCCCTTTGGTCATATCTCTCAGATCTCTATTCTGCACCAAAGTCTTTCCTTGTACAGCAAGCTTGTCTTCAAAGCCATGGTGGCCACGAGTGTAGTACAGGCTGGCTACAGTATTAAGCTGGACTCAGTGCCACGTTTTCCCAACATGCAAAAATCTGGTTTTGAATTTTTCTCTTCTTAAATTAAGACCAGCATTTATCCATCACTCATAAGAACACACTAGCTAGGTTGAAACAAACATAGAAGACAGTTTTGCAAAACACGGTGCCATTAAAGTGGAAAGGGTCGGTCTCTACAGGAACTAGGAGTAACTAACTACATGTTGACCAGTTGAAACTCAAGGGTCCTTACACTGATCTGCAATCAGTGTGTGGCTGGACAGCTAAGAGGAAAGCCACTCCTCCATGTATGTCATCTGCTTTACAGTCCTGTAAGTTCAATTCATTTTATTTGGTACTGTTTAATAACTCTGTATTTCAGCAATTACAGGATCATCTCTAGTATGTTTATAAAATACAATACATTATCTGTTTTCCTTGTTCAAATGCCAAAATATTTCCTGTGCTTTCATTCCATTTCACTGAAATAGACTGATCTAAAACAAATCTGCCCCAAGCCTACGCTCAAGCGCCTCCCAAATGTCTTCTCTTCAAAGATAATGACCTCTATCAGAGGAGAAAGGAAAATAATCACAGCATAATGCTTTCTGTAATTTCCATACCATTTACCATTCCAAGGCTGAAGATGGCATTTACCAATGAGCCTCCTTTCCTGAAGTGATCTGTCATGTGCTCCAGCCAATTTGCTTCTAAGCTGTTGATAGTCTGCCCATTCCTGGAGATCCTCATAGGGATAGTCACTGTATAATATTGGCTGCATCTTTGTGGGGTTTTAGGCTTGTTGAAAAGAGCGAAGATCTCTGTTTCTACCAAAAAGAAAAAATGGAATAATGCAACAACTCGTATCATAATATTTGAGCTAAAACAATGTCTAACCCACCATTTGCCCTTGCCTGGTTACACTGTGTAACTGCAAAAAATAATTTGGGATGTGGTTAACTCCTTAATACATTTCTGCAGCGTCCAACATGCTAGGGTCCCAAAACCCAATATGATATTCTGACTGCTGTTACAATAATTGTTACTAAAAATGGATTCACTGTTGATAACAGAACATTTAAAGACTAATGCACAACACCTTACTGGAGTTATCAGTGTAAGCCAAGATAGGAAGGCATGCTCCACAAACTGCTTTAAGTACTGTAGCAGCTAACAAATCACTAAAAATCAATGCACAGAATACCTTTGTTTTTCTACTGAATTGTTAAAAGAGCTGTGACACTGAGGACAGTTCAAATATGAAATCTTACTGCAAATTTCAGAGAAAATGCATTCTGTAGCTCATGGCCATTAAGCTAAAGCATTAAGTAATTCAGTTTTGACAACACAATGGCGTAGAACCAGCAAGTAGTAATATTATTTAAAGAAAACACAATGAATCTTTAATGTAGCATAGAGACCATGCTAGCTGAGTTGTTGATTTTCTGCGTCTGAGCCAAGGTGAGACATTAACACATCAGCAAATGAATTTTGAAAGTGAAATTGTGAAGGGTCTTACAAAGAAGAACACTTTCTAAAGTCTGTTCCATGTCTTCTCCAGGATATTGTAGGAGCAGTTAATGTAGGCTTACCATCACAAAAAAGTCATTGCTGACAGCAAAGCTCAGCTTTCACAGCCTTAAATTGGAAGCAAGCTGAAGTGCACATACAGCCTTCAAATGCTCAAAAGGGCATAACAATCAACAAAATTACCTTTTTTTTTTTTTTTTTTACATTAGGATTTTACTTATTAAAGGACACGGAAATAAATGGTAACATTTCTATGGATTTCCAAATACCAAGAATTCTCCCAAAATTAATTAATATAAAAAGTAAAGACATGACATGAAATTCTTTCATTCAAGAAGCTCCTCTTGTTTCCAAGGTATTATGTTCTAACCTCAAGTATTAAAGAAAGAGATGTCAAGAGAAATGTTAAGACTGCTCTCTAACAAACGTCCCTGAGCAAGTAGTGTGTAAATTGAAAAAGATATTAGAAGGAAGATGCTCAGAGTCAGGCTGGCAGCACTTGACGCAGAGAGCAGGAAGCTCACAATAAAACCAAGCATAAAAAAGAGACTAATGATGTCAGATATGAGCCATGATACAAAATGAGTAAAAGGAATAAACTGATAACATGAATTCTCTTGCTGTTTACCACGTGTTTAGAAAGAACAAAATTATGATAATCCTAACTCAGAAGAGCATACACAGAAAACTTCCACGATAATTTTGATTCTGATGCCCCAAAAAAATAGACTCATGTTGGAAATGGAGATCTTTCTGGTGTGTATTAAGACATTACATTAACAATAGCAAAACACAGAACTGAAAATCCAGAGGGAAATGATAATTTGTATTTTACACTGGGCTGCTGACAACATGCATTTAAAACATGTGGGAGTCTATCAGTGGCTGACACTGACATGGTTTGTCATCATTACTAACCGTATACTATACCAGTCCTAACCACTGTTCAAGTGATGACTGACAACAGTTTTCACCAACGAGCTTGACTGCTCAAGCATGGATAAAGACACCTTCAGTTTGGTTCTAGGTAACACAGCACTTTTGGACATACTATTGAAATATCTGTGTCTTGTTCACAGGCAAATCATTCTCAAGACTGCTTTGAAGAGCCTTTAATAAAAAAGAAAGTGCATGAGCACTACAAAATATTAAAAAAAATGAAGAACAGTTTAATAGTATAAAAGTTAAAATAAAGAATAAAATTAAATTCCACAAATAGGAAGAAATATACTTATTTTTTCCTGACGTTTTATGTACGGAAGAAGATGTTCAAAGAGTGGTAACTTCCTATGGAATAAGTAGGCTAACTGAAAAAAAAAAAAAAAAAACAAAAAAAAACCAACCAAAAAAAAAACCACAAAAAAACCCAAACCCCACACAAAACAACACCCAATGCTTTCTATCTTCATGTTCCCAAGGAAGGATGGAGAACTGGTGCCAAAGACTGAAATACATTTTCCATGGGAGGAAAAGGGAGTGCTGTAATAACAAAAATTCTTATAAGAGTAATAAGGAAATCAGCAACGTTGTACAGGCAAGAGATCCTACTGTAGGTGAGCTGTCACACAAAACTGCCTTCTCAGACTTGGAAAGTAACTGCATAATTCACCAATTAAAAAAAGTATGAGAAATAAATGAAGCCAAAAGTGACTCAGAGAAACAAAGATAAATAAGGAAACTAAATGCATTTCTAAAATAACCTCTCTTATATGGCAAATCAGCAGCTGTAATAAAATCTTAGGGTGTTACAGACAGATAGAAGTTGGGAATACTGGAGATGATCAGCTTCACATTCTGCATAGATATTAAGAACATGGTTACTTGCAACAAAAGGGTTTTTGTGTTCAGCATGGAGAACAGCATCAAAAAGGTTATTAACTTGGTAGGTTAACTCTCTCAAAGACAGTGTACATAAAAAGAGAAGTAACTGGTCTGATTAGACTTGGTGATACATGATTTAGAACTATAACACTAAGTGAGGCTTTATAATGTGTAAGGTTCTAGTGTAAACCAGAACAAATTATTAATTTGCCTTTTTGACCAACAAAAATTGAGGAAAGTATGGTGAAAGGTTACTAGAATGTGATGCAAATCTGATGGCAAAAGGACAATTACACCACAATGCAACGGAAACCAAGACAATAGTCCAAAGAGGGTACAATGCAAAGTCATTCTCGGTCCTATATAAAAAAAATCCCCAAAGGGGTAGGATTGTTTGACTGAATCTATGTAAGACATAAAGAATAGGTATAAATTAAAGTCAAGGACAGTAACAGCTGAAGAAATTCCATCTACATTCCTCCTACGTAGATTTATAGCTTGTAAGGAAAACAAGCAAACTGGTAAGAGAAATGAGTGTAGAGTTTTCTAGGATTTAAGCAAATCTAGGAAAGAAAAATATTTTGAGGTTTAAACTGGAAATGGGGCAAGAATTATTTACTTATGACTTCTCATTTTCTAAATTACTCTTGTCTACATCCTATTTTGAACTACAATTCCTGTTACTCAAGTAACCTCCACGCAGCAAATGCCTTAAAGAGGGTATTTTGAGACCTCAGCTGAGACTTTTGGGTTTTGATGGCATAATATGACATTTAAAAGGGGAAAGCACACCTGAGGAGAAATATGTCAAAGAAATGAAAGGAAGAAAACTGGTATATGAAGAATAATCTTATCAAAAAATGAGAATTGCAAGACAAATTATTAGAAGCACCATTACAAAGAGGACCTTTGTTATGAATTAGCAAACATGAGCCATTAACAAAAATAACTGCTGCTTTCCAGCAGTTACAATTCTTACTGTAGCACTGACCCCAGCCTGTCTACAGGATACTAGGATACTTCAGAGTACAGATCACATACATTCCCGCTGTTCCTGATGTAGTTTAATTTCGGCTATCTGTTCACCTGCTACAAAGAGGTAAGCTGTGATAAGGCTTTGTGACTTATTCCTTCTCTTGCTGCAAACCCTTATCAGGTAGATTAGCAGGGCTTTTTATTCAAACAGACAAAAAAGGATACAAAGATCAAGAGCTCTCAGGGTATCTCAACAAATACAGAAATGAACCAATTCATCTGAACAGCAGATAAAAATAAGTCTTTACACTCAGGCATACAAACAGGCCATAACAAAGTGGCACTTGCTTATGTCACCTCTTTATTTGCCATGTGACTTATGCTCGGTCATTGTGGAACCGTGTAACCATGCTGAAATCAGGTTAAGTGGCCCATCTGGTGCACCTTTTCTTCACTATTACAGTGGTAAGGTCGTCCCCGCATCCCCACCCCCCAAAGAAGCTGGGAACATAATGGAGGCAATTTTAACTTGGCTTTTATGTACGAGAGGTCACTGCAATACTTACTGCCAGTAAGTGGTTTTAAGCATCGTGCTGGTGTTTCATTCTCTGCAAGTCCATTTGGCCTGTCTGCTGCTTCTCTTACACTTGGGTTTGCATGTTGAAACTGTTCTTCATTTCCCTTTGCGGACCTGAGAGTCACCTCTTCAGCAGCCTGTCCTTCACCCCTCCAGTCCTCCCTGGATGGGGAACATTGGTCAGCACTTTCCTCACTTGGCGCTGGCGTACTGCATCCATTAATGCCATCTATTTTCTCGCCATCAGGTGAAGCGTCATCCTCGGGGTAATTTGAAACATTTTTGTTATCTCTTGATTGCACGGAGCTGTTACTGGTGGGTGTCAGGGAGGCGCTGACAAGACAGTTCTTTTGGGAATGGTACTGAGGTATAATTCCAACAAATTTCAAGCCTTGACTTGCAGCATCTTGAATCTACAAGTTGAAGAAGATTATATTTTTAACTGTCAAACTGTCTTAGCTAAATCGAAACACAGAAAATAACACCCTTCAAGGCAGCTAGCATGTCACTTGGCTACTTTTGTCCACTACCATAAGAAACTGTCATGTTACATTTACATAAAAAGTTACATTTTATAGAAGCAGGATGAGAAGTTCCTTAAACCATCCAAAATAATGTGAAAGTGGAGAAAAGAAAAGAAAGAAAAAAAAGAGAGAGAAAATACCTACATATTTCTTCAGAAGGGATAAAGTGTGTTTGAAAAGCTTATTTATGCTAAACTATCAGAAGTGGTATTACTCGCAAAAAGTTTTAATATCAACCATAAGAAGTCTGGGACTTAGTATTTCATCTTCTGCTGCATTAGGTGTAGGATTATGACATCTATGCAAGGAAAAAGTTACTAATTCTTGCTGTTAAATGCACCATTATAACAACAGTTGCTGTTTGTCCTATTTTGGATTGAGACGCAAATGGTAAACGTTCACATAACAACTACCTGAAAGAAAAACTATTTTAATATATCACTTTTGGGAAGACACAGAACTTGGAACAGAAGAAGGTTTTCTGAGATGAACTAAGCAGAAAAATGTAAACTAAGGGGTGCTATTATTAATCCTTTACGCTTTAGGTAAAACAGGAAAATGAAGGAATCCAATCACAAAAGACTCTAAGAAAAGAAATACTGGGCTAGTGGTAATGACAATTAGATAAAGCTGGACTTAACAAAGGAAGGTTTGACGTGAAGCCGGAATAAATCTCTTCTAGGCAGACTCAGCATTATGGATGCACCATCCATTCAAGTCACTGGCCTTACACTCCTCAAACCCAGAAGAAGCTACAGTGAAAGCCAGACTTCTTTGAAAACGTATGTCTGCTGATTCATTTATCAGAATCCCCCACCAAAAAGGAAAGGTTTCCATGTCTCCATGTAAGGTATATTCTTCACATAACAAATGTAAACACACTTAAGGAAATGCCTTGAGAATAGAGAAATAATTCCACTTTCTCCGGACATCATGCAATTCCAGACAGTTAAAGTGCATTGATTAGTCTCTGAAGCTCAATTTAGTACAAACTTAAGTGAAACAGTTCAGCAACAGTTCAGGCTTTTTCTTTTTAACTTAGGAGGAAGGTCACTTCTCCATCTTCCCTACCCAGATTTTTTTTTTTTTCATAACGAATCATCTACTTCCTGGCAACATGTTACTGTTCTGAACACACAAACCTACAGATGACAGCTGATCAACAAGAACTTCCTCTTTCACCACTATTATATTTTCCATGTTAAATTAACTCTAGATTTTGTGATCACAGGAACTTAAACAGAGCTCTCCAGGAAACAAGGCAATGAGCTTCCCAGGTGTTTAGCCTTGCAAACATGGGGTGTTGACCTATCTAAAGCTCATTGCCAAAGAGGGCAATAACCTCCAAACAAAAACACTACTAGCAGCATCCTGATCAAATACCTGTCTACACAGGATGTTAGCATGTAACTAGCTTGCTCAGAAAAGCTGAAGTGAATGATAATGATAGATGCATTCGTAATATGCTTAATGATCCTGACTCCCAGTTGTAACGATACAAATACTTTTTCATACAGTCAAGGATAGAGTTACAAATTCAGTCCATCTCTTATCCCTGATCTATAGACATATCACTACATTTGTTTAGTACGTTGCAGGGCAGCTAATTATAGAAATGTAACTAGTATACAACTGTTAAAAGTTTGAGGATAGTACATACGTAGCAATTTTATTGCTCCTGGTCAGTAAAGACTGCTTGTCAATCTACACCAGACTCTCCCACACTGCGATTTGGATGAGAACAGCTTTCACGGCTATTGTAGCAATATTTTACCATCTTGACTCACTCAAAAAAAAAAAGTGCTTGTTCTAAGGAGTACCTGATGCTGAGTTTTTAATTCTGAGGCTCCTGTTCTCAGAATAGAAATAGGAGGAACAAAGGACCGAGTGATAGCCTAAACTGCATTAGCCTAACAGTTTAGTTTAGCGGAAAGACTGGGAAAAGAGAATGCATCTTCAAGGCCTTGCGCTTAAGGAAATCAGTATTATACAGAATACAGAAAAACCTATATTTCAAATTTTCCCAATTACATGAGGGGGAACCAAGCATCTCATTATTTTCAATAAAGCCAATTTAGCAGGAAATGTTATTATCAACAGGGCAATGTAAGCGGCAGAACAGCAAAGTGATGTATCAGCAGACATGAACACTTTACTTCCAATTTTCCAGAAGACCATGGAGAAGCTAACTCTCATCATAAATAAAGTACAAAGCCAGAACATTTCCAAACTAAAAAATCAATTTGATTCTCCAGCATCCTGTTGAGCGTTAAATAGTACCAAACTGTAGTTGCCTTTACATCCAAACCGAATTATGCCATCCACTATACGTTCACATTTCCTGTTTCCTGGATGTGAAATACTGAACATTTGAATATATTAAAAAAACACAAAACAAAAAAACAACAACAACAACAAAAAAAACCAACACAACACACACACACACAAATACAAACCCACAAAAAAAAACCAACCAAAAATCCAGAATCAAACCCTAAAACAAAACCCAGACTTAAACAAGCCCAAAACTCAGTACCTGGACAGGTCATACCCCAGAGCTACACACGTCAGAAGGGCTGTTTCTACCAGCCACCTATGGGTTTTGGACCCTTTGAGGCATCCTGCACTGGTTCACACAGATATATCTATTCTACCCTTTTGGGAAAACTTAGCAGATGTGAGAAAGTGGGCAACACATGGCACAAAGCAGGGGCAAAGCTGAATTGAATGGGAAAAACACGATGCTACTGTGACAGGGTCATCCAGAACATATTCCAGACCAGATAAGCACTGTAGTTCAGTGCAGGTAAGCACTATTAGTTGTCTTTATGTGCCGGTTTAGAGGACTAACCAAGGTCTTTGTCATACTACCTTGTATGCATAAAAAGCAGACCAACTGCATCTCCATCACTCAGCACACCAGAAAAAAAGCTGGATTAAAAATGCCCTTATGTTAGGTGATCCGCGCTAATTTAAATTGTTTGGCTGACCATTTTTGTATTTTAAACATGCTATAGACTTGCTCTTTATATCCTGGGAAAATTTTAAAAGGGAAATTCCAAAAAAATAAAAATAAAATAAAAAAAAAAAAATTAAAAAAAAGTATGTAGTTCTTTCTCCAGATAGGAACAGAAACATTTTTACTGTCTGATTAAGTGCTGGCTGGATGATATTAACCACAAATACAAGAACAGGTCTCCAGCACAAAAGATGTTATTGTTCAACAACAGAAGCAGAACTTAACTCATTTAACTCATTAAATCCCCAAGTGGGTACATCCAAATTTGTTTATAACCATCTTGCAACAAATTAGATTTATGCAGGTTTAAAAATAGAACCTGCTTAAAAAAGGGGTGAAATTTCAAGTGTACAGAGGGCTGAGGCACTTAAAGAATTTAATGTCATCCCTATAATTTGCTTGATTAGAAACCTGGCATTTTCCCTGAGGGGGGGAAAATGACAGATTTAGCCTTTGCTATCTGTGGAATAAATTTCAAATCTCCCACTAACTCTAGCAGGAATAGGAACAAGCACCACGGCCAACCCCAATGCGACTACCTTAACTGAATTTTAGCTGGGGCACTTGTGCTAACATTCTTATCATTTGTGAAGTGTTGGTGTTTATTTCAGAACTGAGTGACCGCTATTTTCGTGCTGCATTTGTGAAAAAGAAACCTTCAGCAGCACAAAACGGTGTCACTAAATATTATGTCGATGTGGCAAATTTATGTTCCACCTTTTCAAATACTTCTGGTTCTCTTGAAGGCTCCCTACCTAATTAGAAAATGGCTGAGAGCCTAATTTAAAGATCTGTAAAACCACACCTTGCAATAGTATGGCTAAATAATGAAATCCTCTTTTCTGGAAACTACCTGCTTGTAAACTATAGTCCTCCCTGCCATGAAAGAAGTGCAGAGATTCCAGGTTGAAGCTTATTTTGAACAGCCACATATAGGTTTTCATTTCAAGTCTATTTAGAATAAAGACACTTGGTAACTTCACTGTATGGTTCACATATTGTTTGTGACTTGACATTTCTTGCTGTATCATCAGCTCCATAATAATTTCCTATTCATAGTGAGCATGATGTTCCTACTTATAAATACAGAAGCTAAAGGATATAGATCCCATGATGAACAGAATTACACACTTCTGTCAGCTTTGGCAATTGCTTACAGGGTGATACTGTACATTTCCCCCATGGGATGGCACGCAGTATATCAAAACACTTCCCGCAAGCTCGGGATAGTATTCCACCCACATCAACAGCCATGGGAAATAACGCAGAGCAATTTAATAATGAGGATCTCTCCCCTCGATAGGGATTTTCAAACAAATGATTTAATAAAACAAGTATTAGGAATTTCTTTTAACTCCTGTACTCCAGGAACTGGACATTTTCTGGGATGCATCTAGAACAAAACCAGTTTTACCAGTTTATGTCACCAGAGCACTCCAGTTTATAGTAGTCCTAAACGCTATCAAGGCTTACACTTCCTGATCACCTGGAAAAAAAAGCCTTCAAAACTTAGGCACCAGGACTGAATCTTTCATTAACAGGTTTGCTATATGGTTCATGATATAACAAGATGCTGAAAGAATGTTCTAGCAACCCAGAAAGGACTGCTGCTAATATAAAACCAAATAACAGAAACAATTTACAAAGCGCACACATAGCCAAAATGTACTTTGAAAAAGGACAATATTCTCTAGGAGCAATGAACTGATTTTCCCAGTGGTCAGATGCATTTAGTTAGCTCTGCAATGAACTAAGGGAAGAAAGACTGCTACTTAGTCTTACTGACGGCCAAACATATGGCCTTTGAAACAATAGCTGTTTAATTTGCTCAGAGCTATTTAAACAAAGCATGAACTGTCTTAGCCAATAAAAAAAAATGCTTGTCTGTCTGTGTGTTATTTGGTTGTTGTTTTTATAAGAACAATGTTAGAGGCATTAGATCTCATAATGTGCACCAGAAACAAGATCATTGTATTTTTCTACCTTATTTTTAGGATTCAAGCAAATTTCCTATGACATAGCACCAGGGATCTGCATGCAAAGAACATGATCTTGTGGTTTGAGGAGAACGCTATGTACTTGCATGCCAGGAGCTGGAACTGGAAAAGGATGTTCAGGACTGAAGTCATTAGTATTTAGTAGTAGATGTTTCATCACAAATAACTGCACATCTCCCTTCTAGTTTGTTCATTTCTGAAAACAGATGTTTAAAATTAAGACAGGCTTTTAGTCTGCCTCTGCTATTTTCTGTACGTCTCACACAAGAAGAAAGGAACAGTCATCAAGAGTTACTGCTTATTTTAAAACCAACTAAGCTTAGCTAATGTTCTGAAGGACAGGTTTAGTTCTTTCTGAACAACTCAAAACTTCTGCAACTTTGGCATTTTTGCATCTCTAATACTATGTTACAAAAAAGATAATTCTACTAATCAAACAGCAAAACAGCAATTGCAAAACATTTCTCTGTTCTGCTACTCTGACTCTGTTCCACTACTTGCAGATTTCCAAACCATGCAACCTTTCTGACTAGGATGCTCTGTCATTTAATCCTGTACTTCCCATGCATTTTTAACCTTTTCCAGTTTATACTTGGCAATTTGAGTTAGATAGTTCATGTTCATATAAGTAGATATAAATGTAGCTTTCAGAAAGTCAAATCCCAATCTGTGTTCAGGCTCTCAAATTATCATGTATTTTCACTATCAATTACATCAAAATAGGCCATCAGGGATGAAAGACTGGAGGGATGCCTTGAGAAATGTTACCATAATCCCAAACCACAGTGTCGCCCTTTAAACACTGTTGGTGACAGTGTTTATGTTGGTACTTCCAATGAAACCTTGACCTCAGAATTACTGTTTAGGAACTTTAGATAAGACCCTCAGATTGAAGTTGACAGACTCAAGAGAAGATAACAGAGTTCAAAGCCAAACCCAGAAGCTAAAAACTAGTTTCTTGAAGAAACAGATGTACGGTACCTTTCTGTCTCTACAGTACACAGCCCATTCAACAGAACCATTGACTTGACATTTTAAGCTCCCGCTGCATTTGTGGTAAAGCATAACAAGGCACTGAAAACTAAAACAAAGAAAGCTTTGCAGTTGTACAGCATGCTCAATGGTAGTAGCTTCTGCAAAAGGGAACTGAAAGCTACAAACAGAACAGAGAGAAATGTAGTAAAGCAAGTAGCTACTGCAACTTACTCCTATGCTGAATAAAACAGAAGATAGGCTCTTAAGACAGTGCTGCCAACAGATACAAAGTTACAGCAAGCTATACGTCTCCTGCTACTGGAGCCAAGGCAGGGATCAGAGTAACAACCTGAAATTCCTCTTCAGCTTGTGTTAGCTGTACATTTACTCCTGAGAACAGTATCGTTATACTAAACATAGTGCAGCATGGTGCAAGTACATTTGCTCCTTTCAGCACATCTCACTAGATGACAGCTCTTGAAACCACAATGTCTTATCCTCTGTGGTCCTGAGTGTAATGATTCTTCCCAAATTATTAACTTATTTTAACATCTGCTCCTTCACAGAGCTGGCAAAGGGTAGACATCGTTGGACCCAGGCCGCAAAGGTTCAGTGACTGCGGTACCTGCCCAAAAGCTATGTAACATACATGCATCCTCCCACTCTTGCCTAAACTGTGAAAAGAAATTCTGAATTTACCCGCATCATTTAAGATTTATTCCCTAAAAAGTGGTTTTGACCTGCGATAGACTGATACGGAACAGCCAGCTATGCTCACTCAACCTAAATACAGGTGTAGAAACTCTGTCCCAAGCACTTGCTCTAGAGAACAAGCATTTTCAGCATACAGGCCATGTCCTGTGCATGAATCTTGTGATTCTTCTTGTATGAAACTCCTACTCTAATGCATGAACATAAGCAAGGGGAAAATAAAGCTTTACAGAAATAGATGGTTGAGTGTTGTATCTAGCAACTGTTTTAGCTGGATGAACACAATTCAGTATTCTTTGTAGAACACAAGAAAACAGTCATCTATTTGCGATCAACCAGCAGTAACGTGATTCAAAACTGGGACACTGGTTTAGTCCATCTCTGTCCTAAACAATGTAAACAAAAAAACCCAAAAGGTTCAGGACAACAGGAATAGTTTTAAAATGAAGAATTCAGTCTCAAACTTACAGACTGCATTTAATTTGCAGGGAACGCTTTCTTTTATCTTTTATATCAACCCAAGTGTGTTTCTTTAAAATCACATTGTTTCATCAAGCCATCTGCTACTTGTAGCCAAAATTACAATTTGAACAATTTGCCCATATTTTATTTTAGTATGGTATAAAATATTATACTATTTATTGTTATTTTTAAAGAGATATTTTTCCCACCAGACAGAAGTGGGATCATTAAAAACATCTACATACTTTATAATATCTATTTTTATCTTGGTCAAGAGGATGACTCTGAAAGCTGCTGGGGCAAAGGATTAGAAAAGCACAACCAGGCTCCTGGGAGAGTCCTGAAAATAGTTTTGCAATGTTCGTGGAAGATATATATCAACACCACTCTTACAGGGCTTAGTCAAAAGAACACAAGTTGAAAGAAGCTTAAGCAGGAACAGATGTTTCCCTTCACACCAGGCTCTTTAAAATACAGTATATGCTATTTTTTGCCATCTCTTGTTATATATTCACTTACAAAATGTTAACAAAATACACTTTAATAAATATTATCACAGCAGGTCACAAACAGCCGAACCATTGATGTTGAGTCTCAACTTCTGCTTCATGACCATATCTACTTCTAAGATCCAAATACTTACAAATAAAACAGGGGCTCTGTTTGCAATGAAAACATGTAGAAAACAAAGCAGTCAGCTAAGTGCTCTACAATGGTTTTCATTACAATGTGCTAAAGAAATAAATGTTGTATTGTTCTTTTGCAAATACCCTGGAGAGTGAAGGTTTTCAGGTGGGATTTTTTGGGTTTGCTTTAAGGATGAAAATGATTTTAGAGGAGGTTGAGATCACGTGTAGATAAGTAATCCCAGGTAATAAACAGTACTCTGGAGGGGTCATTTTCTAGCCACAGAAGTAAATTTGAACTGCTTATTCATTTGAAGAATGATCCTCTGAGCAATATTAAAGACTCGATTTTCTCTCTCTTCTATCGTTTACTGCCACCTGCTCTGACTGTATACCCTGCAGAAAATTTCTGAATATGCCAGCTAAAACATATCTAAAATAATGTTTAGGATTACAATAACCATCTAAGGAACCCTGGCATAAACAGAGCAATCAGAGACTTCACAGAAGAGATCCTTGTAAGACTGTAACAACAGTCAGGAGTCTAGGGCTCTTCAGAACATGTCAAGCTGTTTCTTGTTCCTTCTGAAAAAGAAATCTCAGGGCCAAGATTAAGAGTTGAAGAATAAAAAATGATGAACAAAAGGAGACAAGAATGTAAGAAATACTGTAACGGCTATATAAAAACTCAGTATTTTTCTTAGTGATTAGAAATAGAAGTAAAAAAATTACAAGATTAGTAATTTTCACATTCATTTAATCTAGAATTTTTTAGACTTTTTTCTTCTCATTTGCTTGCCAGACTATTACAAACACAATTATATAAAGTACATATTATTATGGACAAATTTGTCTTACAACACATTTTTTATCTCCCACATCTTTTTGCCCTTTCATAGTTAGATGCTAAAGAGAGTTTTAAAACTCAGAAACTGAGAGCTCAAAATCATTTAATATTGCTTTCACACAATATATGGCTATATGAAGTCCTCTGTTTTGATCATGTAAAACAAATGCTCCTTCTGATGTGAGCAAATTTGTAGGAAGTAAACAAAGAGCCAAGTCTGGGCTGAATCACTCTCTTGAATATGAACTTCTACAGAAAGGATTTTAAAAGCTCTTGAGAATTCATATAGAGATTCAGTTTTTATCTTACAGGAGAAACAGAAGTCCTCCTAAATATTCCAACCCTGCTTCTACCTAGCAACTTAAAAGAAGCAGGAGAATTAGCCTTTAAACAGCAATACTGATATAAAAATTCTTCACTAATTATAGACAGAACATTACCCTCCAGAAAATGATGCGCATGAACTAAGATGGCAGTTACCTTGATAATATCAAACCAGCTACAGATGAATGGAGGGAAAAAACAAGAAAGTAGGAAAGGAAGTATCTCAGTAGTTTGACAAAAACATCAGTATGGAGAAACCCGCAGAGAGACTGATCTATGGTTGTCTGGGGTGTGTAGCAGTTTCTTACCTATCCACTCAGCCTGTCTCCTGCCTGCCGCTCCTTTCAAAGGAGTGAGGGCAGATGAAGGGCAGGAGGATTGAACCCGTTCAAGAATGTCTCGCCTTTCAGGAGTACACTAAGCAAGTTCAGCTACAGTTTAAACTTGTTGGTAGTAATGTGTATTAATTTCCAGCCCATAAACAAACACTTGAAACGTACTAATTCTTCATGCGAATTCTATTCCTGAGAACATTTTCTTTTTTTAAAAAGACATCCAGAAAACTTCCAGCAAATATCAGTTCATACCATATATTCCATAAAACTGGCAGGAGGGCTCAAATATAGTAGAACCTTTCAGCAATATAGGATGTGGGCTCTTCATACAAGTGTTAGTACTGTATAGCCTGCCTTTCAAAACAGTTCAATTCCCTGTGCAACTTGCCTTTGTACCAGGCAGAACTGGTGGTCACTGTTTCAGATACAAGCTCTAGAACAAATACATAGGTAGCAGTATCCCTGGAATGTGGTTTTTCGGCATATTCCTCCCTGGGGTCCCACTTGCTTAAGTCTAAGAGATATCATCACTTCCTTGGCCTACCAGTGCTATTACTAGAAAATAAAGGTTACCAAACTTACAGGCAAAGTCACTACTGCAGGAGTCAAGATTATTTCTAGGGTACTTTGGACTACAGTTGCTCAGAGGATCACTTACAGGAGTGACAAGTTACTGGCAGCTTTTGAGCTAGTGCTGCTGATGGCATCTGTATGCTCACTGAACTTCAAGACTATGAACAGAGAGAATAGCAATGAGCAGATCTGACAAACTAACTCATATGGCAGATTCCATCTCAAGATCAAGATAACAGTCACATTTCAAGCTGAACCGTTCCGCTTCTGAAAATGCAAACCCAATTATTCACCTGCATGGCCTTAGGTTTGTTGCAAGAAATTAGACTAATTTCTGAGTCAAGTGAGGAAACAGCAGCAGGGAGAGGTCCTTGTCTGGTCAAAATCACAAAAGGAAGATGCCTGCATTTGGGTTCCAGCTAAACTGCAGCATTTTTAAACCCTGTTTTCCTGTGCTTATACATCCCCAGGGGACGTATGATATCCACAGGGGCAAGAAATACAAACTCTGCAATGGGTCAAACTGAAGAAAGAGTCAACATAAGAGAGTTTCCTTCTGACAGGGAACATTGTTAATAGACACTGACATTGTTAGTAGACATTGTTAAGCAGGCAACCAAGGATACAAAGACGTGCTTCCTAACCTTTCACCAACACCACCAAGATATGAACACTGGCATACAACCTTCTGCTGTTACAGTTCTTCTAGAGCACGTAACTCAGACTAATGTGGAGAAGAAAGGTCATGAGAAACACACTCAGCATTCATATATGACTGTGTATCCAAAATAACTCTTTCCTTGGGACGTCAGCCTAGCTTCTTCTTCCCTTGTCTGAGCAGATGAAAAAAACAGTAACAGGATACACAGAAGAGCAACTGAGGAAGTAATTAAAGACAACCCTATTTTACAAGACAAGTCAAATTACTACAAAATATTGTACCTTAAAAGTAACATCTCTGATTTGCAACAACTTCAGAATGATCTGAGCCACAGTGATCAGAAGTTCAGAGGTTAGCTTTGCTCATTAAAAAGCAGATGAGCAAATATTTAATCTCTGTTTTGCCTGAGAGCTAAAGACAGGAGTGCTAATACAGCAGTAAAGTACATATACAACAGTTACTTCTTTCATTGCCCAGGAATTACATGATAAAGACACCACAGGCCTGTTTGAGCTCTTCAAGACAGGTGGAACCACAATAGATCCACATTGACATGAGATAACAAAGAGAATGTGGTGATGTCAATACGATTTTATGGTACCTATGTGTCCTGGGTTCAGCAGTAGCAGTCATTTTTCTCCTTCTTAGTAGCTGGTGCAGTGCCGTGTTTTTGACTTTCAGCC
>WYDI02029863.1:0-30755 GCA_009867235.2 Psittacus erithacus
CGGGGGCCGGGGGGGGGTGGGGGGGGGCGGCGCTTGCGATGGGTGCGCTGGGTGGGGGGGAGGAGGGGGTGGGGGGTGGGGGGGGGGGGGGGTGGGGGGGGGTGGGGAGGGGGGGAGGGCAGCGGCCGGGTTGGTTTTGGTGTGGTGTTTGGGGTCTCGCCGTGACTAAATGCTGCTCCACACCGGGCCGGAGTGGGTGGCGGATGGGGTACCATGCCGTGGCGCCGGCCTTCCGGGACGTGTCTCCTGGGAAGCTGCTGCGTTGACAACGCCGTTAGAAGTTCTTTCAGGCGCTTTCCTGCGGAGCCTCGGGAGACCTGTTGCATCCTCGCAGCAAGGTCTTGCTCTGGTGTTGCATTTGCCCGTGTGGAACGGCCCGTGCAAATGGACATGCTTGTCGAAGATAGGGTAGATGGTGATAACCTGAATGTTGCCAAGTGAATATATCGAAAAGCCTGAGGGGGATATCTGTTTTAGGTAAAATCGGAAATAATTTAATGTGATTGGAAAAGTAATACGTTTTAGGAGCCTACACTCACTAGAAAGCTAAGGCTCTGATAGGATAACTGTCCATGGCTTGTTGTTTTGGGCTTTTTTTTATACAGTACCAGCATAAATCAAGTAAGGGTCATCAAGATCTGACAGTTGGGAGAGAAAATTATTAAAGAGTTAAGGGAAATCCACTTTCAGTTATAAATGTGTACCGCTTGATGCCAAGCTGTGGAAGTTTTCTGCTTGAAGTAAGTAGGAGAGGTGGCTTGCCAGTTTTAAAAGCCAGAGCGCTTAAATGTCTGACACTTACTTGTTCTTACTGTGCTTATTCCTTGGTTAGGAGTAGCTACTCTGCTGGTTTAAGTGGGTTTTGGTTGGGTGGTTGTTTTTTTTGTTTTGGTTTGGTTTTGTTTTTGTTTTTTTTCAATGTGAGTCTCTAAGGTTTTAAAGATTTTAGTACTGAGAAACTGTATTTTCTTCCAGACTAGTAATGTTTCTATTTATGGGAGTCTTATGAATAAGTATGAGTAAACATGAAGCTTGTGTAAGTCTTGTCTGTGTGTGTGAAGGAGGTAGAGTTTATGGGAAGGGAGTGCAGTAGAAAGAAATGGATGTCCTCAGATATTGCTGTGTTCTTAAGAAATACCTTTGTTTTGAAACCTTGAAGCGGAAAGGATTGTAGTGAGTATTAAAGCTAACTACTTTTTTTAAGTTCTTTAATGAGAAGGCAGCTGTAAATGCCTGAATGCTCCTCTTAGGACTAATTTTAAGGGTGCTCATACTTTTAAAAGTTAGCTTTGAGGAAGCAATTTAAATCTAGTATAACTTTGTTGTTATGCACTGTGTATGTTTTATATTGTATGTTGTATGTATAGTCCAGACCATTTTGATGTCATTCTTTAAATTCATTATAAGATGTTGCTTTCAAGTTTATCAGATGTTCCAGACAAGAGCTGAGGTTGACAGGAGCATGAACACGATATGCATGGTTTCATTCATAAAGCAGATGCAGCTTCTAGGATTATTGGCTGTTAGCACTTCTTAATTTTCTGTCAAGTAACTGAAGACAAACAGTAATTATGTGTGTAATTCAAAAGTAATTTTACTCAAAGTTCATAAATGGAATTGTCTTTCAGGCAGAGATGAAGCCTGGGAAATCATCACATCCAAAGGTAAATGTTTTATATTGTGATTAGTGTATGAAAATAGCAGTTCTAAATATTAAAAATATAGATGAAGACAATGTGGCAGCTGGCATTCAAAAAGAAAGAAAAATTATTCCCAAGTACTGTAAGTATGCACTTGAGTTTGTGATCTTCAGCTGATAATGCCATTAACCATTTAAGACTAGCATTAGGACACTGCTATTAAAATTATGGGATTTGTAGCTTATCTATCCCCCAACAGAAGAGGGATGTGGAGCTGCTTGAGTGAGTCCAGAGGAGGGCCAAGAAGATTATCGGAGGTCTGGCGCATTTCTTCTATGAAGACAGGCTGAGAGAGCTGGGCTTATTCAGCCTGAAGAAAAGAAGGCTCTGGAGAGACTATAGAGCAGCTCTCCAGTACCTAAAGAGGGCTTACAAGAAATCTGGAGAAGGACTTTTTACAAGGGCATGTAGTCACAGGACAAGGGGGAATGGCTTTAAAGTGGAAGAGGGTGGGTTTAGATTAGATACATGCAAGAAGCTCTTTACTGTGAGGCTCTGTAACAGGTTGCCCAGAGAAGCCGTGGGTGCCCCATCCCTGGAAAGTAAGACTAGGTTGGATAGGGCTTTGAGCAATCTGGTTTATTGGGAAGTGTGCCTGTCATGGAGTCGGGATTAGAGCTAAATGATCCTTAAGGTCCCTTTCAACCCAAACCATTCTACGATTCTGTGAAATTAAAAGCAGTACACAAATGAAATTAGCACGGCTTATAAAACCAGCTTTATTAGTCTTCAAATAGCAATCCTTAGCATATATGGAATAGCCATCTGCAAAACTTAATCACCTTAAGTAAGATTTTTATTACTGCTTTGGTTTTTTAGTATTTCTTTTTAATGAGGGAGTCTCCTTTTTGTGAATGTCTTGTTGAGAAAGATTTTTTGGAGTCTTTCATTTTGCAAGACAGCAAAATTTTGAATAGCATAGATATTGAGAGTGTTTTTACTGTTTTATTATCAATGTTTTTATGCAGGAAATGTTTGTCAACTTCATTAGGAAATTCTCTTACAAATTAGAGTAATTAGACTTTATGGGTCTCCTAACATAGACTTTATATACAAATTAGACTTTATGGGTCTCCTGGTTACTGTGACTTCTTTACTAAAGAAATAGATACAGGAATTAAATTTTCACATAGGAAATATTTGTGCGTACTTGGATGCGGGTATTGAATGTTAGTTCATGGATAATATAAGAAAAAAAAGAGAAAAATTGCTTTTTAGACTGTATTTCACCAATTTTATGTATTTGGAGTAGATGCACTATATAAATTCACATTGCCTTTGGTTAATGTACAAATCTTAAGATGTAACAGTTTTATTTCTGTTTCTAATTTATGTCTAATTGCTGCATGAAATAGAGATGGCAGTTTTCCCTGGTCATATTTATGGAGTGTGGAGGCTGTGACCTTCTATCACTTGATCCTGCGAAGATGCCTGGTGCAGTTGCAGCCCTCCCCAGTAGCATTAGATTGTAGAGCTTATTTTGGTGTGGGTCTGTGACTTAATTGAATGCTTAGATGCATCTCTGCATGTCAGGCTTCTTTAGATTTAATTCAGCTTCTTGCTGCACTACATTATTTTAGGAAGTTATAACTTTGAGTGTGTCTAAACTGTAATCATTATCTGCTATGTAACTTAGAGTGTTCTGGAACAAGTGAACCTGTGTTGTCACTTCCAGACAGTATGCTTATTTAAGTCAGTGATATAGTGGTTGCTATAGTTCCTCATGTATGTTTGGCAAGTTTTGCCTATTTCCATGTTACACTTGGAACCAGCAGTGAATAATGTGAAGAGTTTCTATGTATACTGCGAGACGTAACTTATCACTTATGACTGGAAAGATTTAATCCATTGTCATTAATGTTACCCTCATTTTATGCTGTGTGTATGTTTTTGTCATGAGTTTGTTTTCATGTTTGGACTTTTCAGAGGTTGTGCTTTTCATTTTTCAGAGAATAGTTTAGGTAGCTGACTCTTTCCAGTGGTCTTGTATGATGATATAATCTTTCAGCTGAAGTTTTAGTATGGATTACTGATCTGATAGTGGAAAACTGTCATTATAAATCAGAACCAATCCAAATTAGCAAAACAACTGTCATAAATGTAACTAGTGTATCTTACTATTGAGGAATTTCTTTCTTCTGACCAGTTGTTGCTTTGTCAGTAGTTGATCTAGTTTCTGAAAGGCAGACACAAAACAATAGCAGACTGGATGCGCGGTATGAGGCTCCACTGGTTGTAGAGTCAAGTGCATGGGCTTATTTAATGTTCTTCTTGGCCAGCAACTTAGAAAAAAGGGGTATTTTTGTTTGTGTTTTCTGGATTCTAGAATTACTTGTACGAGAAGCTTTGCGAAACTGGTGATACAGTCTGTATGGATGTTCTGTTGGTTGGTAGGGAAGACTGGTGAAAAGTGTAAGTTGTTATGGTCTCAGTCAACCAATTTTCTAGTGCTCCTGATGGAACTTGCTAGCTGAAATAATGTAAATGGGATTTTGAAGGGTTATAAAGGCTTTTTCATTATGATTGGTTTTCTGCTTGATTTAAAGTTGAATGCTTTCCAAAAATTCAAAGAGTTTGCCACCAAATTTGATGCTTATACTTCAGTGTATTGACTTGCCATTTATATTGCGCAAGCATGAATGCTTAAATCACTTCCTTTTTCTTTCCCCTGTATTTACACATATATGTTTGGGGTTTTGTTTTTTCAGGATTTACTTGGAGTAAAAGATCACTGACTTCTACAATGGAAAAGTCATGGATGCTTTGGACCTTTGTTAAAAGATGGCTACTAGCTTTGGCTTCCTGGTCTTGGAGTCTCTGCCGTATTTGCCTCTTACCCTTGATAGTAACTTTTCACTTATATGGAGGCATTATACTACTTATATTAATATTTGTGTCAATAGCGGGTATATTATATAAATTCCAGGATGTGCTGCTTTACTTTCCTGAACAGCCCTCTTCATCACGCCTTTATGTTCCTATGCCTACTGGTATACCACATGAAAATATCTTCATCAAAACCAAAGATGGAGTTCTTCTCAATCTTATCCTTCTGAGGTACACAGGGGACAATGCAGCTTATTCTCCAACCATCATTTACTTCCATGGGAATGCAGGCAACATTGGCCACAGGTTGCCCAATGCGTTGTTGATGCTGGTAAACCTGAAAGTAAACTTAATTCTTGTTGATTATAGAGGGTATGGAAAAAGTGAAGGAGAAGCAAGTGAAGAAGGTTTGTACTTAGATTCTGAGGCTGTTTTAGACTATGTGATGACTCGGTCTGATCTTGACAAAACAAAAATTTTTCTTTTTGGCCGTTCCCTGGGGGGAGCAGTAGCTATTCACTTAGCTTCTGAAAATTCCCATAGGATTTCTGCTATTGTGGTGGAGAACACCTTTCTTAGCATCCCATACATGGCCAGCACTTTGTTTTCTTTCTTTCCAATGAGGTATCTTCCTTTATGGTGCTACAAAAATAAATTTCTGTCCTACAGAAAAATCTCTCAGTGTAGAATGCCTTCTCTCTTCATCTCTGGGTTGTCTGATCAGTTAATTCCGCCAGTTATGATGAAGCAACTTTATGAATTATCCCCAGCTCGGACTAAGAGATTGGCAATATTTCCTGACGGAACTCATAATGACACTTGGCAGTGCCAGGGTTATTTCACTGCACTTGAACAGTTCATCAAAGAAGTAATAAAGAGTCATTCCCCTGAAGAAATGGCGAAAACATCATCTAATGTAACAATAATATAACTGCTGTTCTTCGGGGTGGGGAGGGGGGCAAGGGGGGAGGGGAGTACCTGCACTGTACCTTGATTTGTGAAAAGTGGTAAAAGAATGTCCATTTTTAAATGTATGTTATGTCTATACTTGCCTAAAGAGTGAAATTAAACTTAGAAAGATCCAATGCTTTATTAAGATGTTCCAGATAACTTTTACACTTGCAGCATTGTAAATGAACCATTTTATGTGTTTCTCATACTTTTTTGGTATCTGTGTCCATATATTCCATTTGTTTGATATGTACAACAGATGCTATTAAAGGAACTTGCTACAAAAGTAGTACAGAATGTATTAGTTTAGGTCAATGGGAGGTTCTTCAGTATTCACTGCTGTATGCGTGAACTTTTTGGACAGTCATGGTTAGCACAATGATTTGTTGCTTTTCTTAGAGTTGATTTAAAGTGTGCCATGCATGAGATTAGTGTTTTATTGCTTGAAATTTTCTATTATACGAGGTGGGAAGTCTTTAATGTGCTGAATAATATAAAATAACATTAATGGTAGAGTATACTTGCAGGTATACTATCCTGGGTTATTACTGGTTTTTATCGTTATGCTTACATATATATTTCAAACTGTAGATGAAAAGGAAAAGACAACTTTTCCTTGTTTTCATTTTACTATTTGTATTATAATAGTGCCCGGAAAGTTGTATGTGCCTAAACATCATGGCTTCAGGATTTTGCCCAGACAACTTGTTCATAGAAAACAGAAGTAACTCTTCAAAAAGACAGCAGTGCAATCTAAGCTTCTTTCCAGCCCAGGCTCTCATCACTAACATACAGGCAAACTACTTGGTGTTAGTCTGGTGTGCATGTCAGGTGGGATTTTCCAAGGCAGAGTGTGTGGTGTGGTAGAAAGGAGTGTCATACAAGGTAAAAGTATGTTTTTGTGTTTGGGTCTTTATTAGTGTGGGGGGTTTTTTTGTTTGTGGTTTTTTTTTTGTTTGGTGTTTTGTTTTGTTTTTCTTTTTGTTTTTGTGTCGGGTTTTTTCCTGGTGTAGTCACATGTCTGTGTCCTTTATTTATACCTCCAAAAGAAACAAATCCAAATAATTACCAGTGATCACATGAATAGAGATTAATGTTGTTACAGTAAAGATAATAAAAATGAGCTCTGCATTAAATTTAGTGGACCTACGCTTAGCTATTCAGAGATGACTTTTATTTTGACACTTGCACTCATTTGCTTGCAGAAAGTTTCTTACAGTTCTGTGGTACCATGTGGAAATATCCTGAGCATCACCAGAAGTGAGTTTTTCTTTAGCTCTGCTGGCATTTCTGGAGCTAGTACCACCACTTCAGAGCCAGCATTACTTAATTTGAGAGAGTTTGATTCTGACAATGTTGGGAGTTTTGGTTGTCTTTTAGGAGTCCTCCTAGGTAGTCATGAAAGTTGTATTCTGTTAGCTCAGTCTGTATGGGAGTGGGGCTGCTTGAACATCTTCAGCAGGTTTAATTTGCTATTTGCTGCAGCTGATAGTTTGCCCCTTCAAAAAAAATTTCTTATGGGAAGAATGAACTGTGGAGACTCTTACACACAATCTGTACAATTGCCCTTCCAATTGAAAATTTTAAGGGAACTTTTCTGCAGGTTGTCCTGATTCAGAAAAGCATCTCAGCGCACACTTAAAATATGTTTCCTGATGGTATTTTAAGCTTATGCTTAAGTTTTCTGGTCGAATAAAACTGCTTTCCTGAGCTGGTGCCTTAATGGTTATGCCTCCTAAAGTTTATTAAATGAAATTGCAAGTCTTAGGTACATGTGGGTAAGAGTTGTCAGCAATTTATAGATAGGGTGATGCATCTTTAAGTACCTGTGATTTATTTATTTCCTTTTTTAATATAAACTTACACATACCAGAAGTTGCTTTCTCTGGTAAGTATATGTTGTCATACTATTATTATAAGTTTTCTTCGAGTCAGTTGAAAAGGCTGTAGATCTTTTTGGATATACAGACCTACAATCATTATAGACAAGCATAGTTTTAAATCTGAGTAAAACCAAAACTATCTCCTCAGCCTTCCAGTGGTGGCATTTTTTTTGAGGAGGGGAGGAGGGTGGGAAAGGTTATTGGTGAAGTTTGACTCTGTGTGTGTGTGTGTGTGTTTATACAGCAGAAGGGAGTTAATGGACATAGCAGTCCCTTTCCCTCGTGTTCTAAAATGACAATGCGAACTGCTTGCATAGGTTGTTTCAGCTACTATACATTGCTTTAGAATTATGGTGAAGGGAGTCAAGGAGAGTAAGCGGGCAAATACCGCTTTCCTAAGAATAAATTGATAAAGCCAAAATAATTAGATTACTTGTTGGAGATAGAATTAAGAGAAAGTAAGTAATGGTTTCAGAAGTCTTCATAATCTGCCATTAAATATCTTGTTTTCATTAAATGTAGATTTCTAAAGTAACATGAATTTTTACACTACTTCGTACCAGTTGAACAAAAGCATCAAACCAAAACACCCCCATTATGATGTGGTACTTAGATACAAATGAAGTATTCTCATTTGGGCATACAGTTTCCTAAGTCAGTCAGATGTGTGGCATTACATTATGGCAATCTGGAGCTGTTCAAGGTAGAGTGTTTCTAAATGTTACTTTTGATTATTAAGCCAGAACTTTTCGGTCTGTTGTCTGCAGAACGTAAAGATGAACCTTTGGATTTTGCAGGTGTTTGGTATGCGAAGACACAATTGTCATATGTGCATCCTTTACACTTAATCTGGTTTCTTCCACCTTCCGCATGCACATTTTTACTTCTCCCTTAACGGGTTGGCCACATACACTTATGAATGAGTGTCTGTTATCATGCTGGTTTTCACTGCATTGGCTATGAAATACACGGAAAGAAAACAGGAAGGAAATGACTAATGCAAATATTCTACTGCTCTATGTATGCTCTTTTAAGGGAGAGAGAAGGGGGAAGAAACTTGTTCTGACAAGTGAAGACTTGTTTTTATTTTGTAGTCCGTGTGATGGAGACCCACTATTATCTGCTGCTAAAAAGTGAACTTCAAACAACATATTACTAATAACTTTGAAATTGCCAAAAGGTGTATTATGATACTGTTCCACTTATTCCACTTTATACTGTTTTCTGTTAACAGTTCTCCATTTGTGTATAGATGTTTCCCAAGTATTTGTCTTGTATATATAAATTTCTGGTTTGGGAAAAGGAAGTTTTAAGTTATTTTCACGAGTTTGTGAGAAAGCCTTTTGGTTTAAATATGCTTATTAAAGGCATTGTCTCTTTTGTAAGAGGAAGTTCAAGTTAAAAAAAAGGGGGGAGGGGGGGAAATAGGGGTCAGGAGTTGAACAGCTGTAGCAGTAGAGTCCTTGTAAGGAAACATCCAGCACACGTTTGTGTGTGTGGTTTTAATTAGTGGAAATACTTGCAGCTTCCCAAGTTTACATTCCCAATACTTGTTTGTGAAATGCAGAGAAATAAGTGATGCTTTCATCCGAAAAAATGTTAACTGGTATAGCTGCCCTCATGTCTCTTTCTCAGGTAAAATTTGAAATAGAGCACAAATACATTTGGTAGGCTACGGACAATCTCAGTTGAAGGGCAGATGGATTAAGTACTTACACAAAATATGCATATCAGCATCTCTTAAGCTAAGCATTTGCATCACGTCAGATGTTCACAGTGAAGAATGCAAGGCTGAATTGAGAGTCCAAGGTATGGTCTCTTGGTAAAAAGATGCAGACATACCTCCATTTCTATTTCATAATTCAATTATTGAAGTGCATTTTTATTTTTGTTAATAACAGGTGATTTTGCTAGGGGCACTTCTACCAAATATAAAATTGGTGCCTCTTGCATGTCATGTAGTGGGATCAGCCTGATGTATCCCATTAAGAATAATTTACAATGCCATCCCGCTTGTATAATTTAGCGTAGAACCCTGCAGAAGTGTAAATAGCGATAACATACTGAAGTTCTAAATAACATTTGTGTTTTGAATTCAGAAACAGTCATTGAATATATGATGCAAGCTGTTTGCTTTGGGTTTTTTCTTTAATATATAGGTAAAGCAAAAATGTCTTAAAGTATTCTTAAGTTTTGTAGACAAAGCATCAATGTTACTGTATATGTGCTAATTGTGGCAAAGTTTTACATTCTCATTCTAGTCTGGTTTTTACAATAACATTAATTTTACAAAAAACACTTTTCTATTTTTATGTACTGACATATGCAATAAATTGATACATTGAAACTGCTGTTAATGCCTTGTTCTAGTTTGTGGCCTGTCTTCAGTGCATGTACAAGGGTATTTTTGTATGTGTGGTAACTGATCAACCTCAAGGTACCATTTTCAGTTACTTAATAAAACCAGAGCATGTGGATTAGACATTTGCATTGTTCAATGCAGTGTTTGTGGAAAGTTGTTACCGCAGGGAAAAACTTTATTGCAAATACCTGTTTGAGTTTTGCCACATATCCTCACTTTCAGGAAGTGTTAGTAAATGAGACTGAGACATAGTAGTTCTCCATCACTTTGAACACAATCTGCCTTTCAAAATTCCTCTGTTATCTGGGGGACTGAGAGATAGCCTAAATATTATGTCAATTAGGAATTTTTAAGTGTTTCTGACTCATTTTACCATCTATTGCTGGTAATATTTTAAATGTCAGTTTTAAATGCTATAATGCCACTCTAGCAGGTTTATAGTTAAGTCATGTAGCTGCAGTGGGATACTTGAGCTGGAGCAACTCCTACTTTCTTACACAGAAATGCATAACTAAGCTTATAGCACCTCTGCTCCTATCCTGCATGGTTAATGTGCAATACACAGAAAATAAGGATTTGCTGCTGGCTTTTCTAAAGCTGTAAAATGTGTGTCCTCTCCTGGGTTACTTTAAAATAGAACTATCAGTTCGATTTTAACCCAATACCTAGGAAACTGAGGTAGGGGTGGGTGGTACATTTTAATACTTTATTCAACACCCCTATTATTTTAATAGAAAAAAAATATTTCTAATTTGTGAAAAGGTAGTCATGAAAGTAAAGGAGCAGCTCAGATTTGATACCTCATGTGAATACTGCCCTTGAATGAAAAGCAGTTTGCTGTCTTGTGAACTATGTCACTAAGAAACTTGTGCAGTGGTATACTGAAGAATACAAGTCTTGCAAGTGCCTTTTCTTGTTTGGAAATTGATAAGCAGCTGAGCTATGAAGGAACTGTGAGCTACAGTGGAATTGTGTTCTGGAATGTCTTGTGATGTTATATGTGTTTTGTTAGTAGATACGTGCAGGCCCTCAATAGACAAAGATAAAATACAGTATTTGAATTTCTGAGTGAGTTCTGCTTAAACATAGTAAAGATTCATAAGGGTATATGAACATCTACATTAAAATGATATTAATGAAACTTAAAAGCAGAGGACTCGCTGTCTTTTTAAAAATATCAAGTATAGGTGGGTAAGGTTTCGAGAAAATACTGGACCATTAGGTAAATAATAATTACTTGCTCTGAACTTAAAATCCTTTGTTGGACCCTATTCAGGGTCTTAGTTCTGTCTCTGTAAGTAGTTAAGGAAGAGACACTGAATATTTTCTAGAAATGTTTTGAAAATGTTAATGTGATTAATTTGTTATGCTTCAGCTGGGGCGGGGGCAGAATAACTCTCCTGTGCCTTGAGAAAGCAGCAATTTTTCTTTCTCTGGAAGAGGCAGTACAGCGTAAGAGTAGACCTGGTTTTTATGTATTACAGAACACAGTTACACTTATAATTGTTGGAAGTACATCTGTAATAATCTTAAGCCATGAGCTTAATAATGCAAAACTGCAAGGTTGCTGATGTCAAATGTCATCAGAGAGATGTTGCTGCTAGTTTTGATGAGCAACTAAGCAACAGATTTGCTGCTTGAAGACAGAAAGAAAGGAAGTTCTACAGCTGTTTTGTGTTATGCTAATTATTTATAAAAGTTCAAAGGGAAAAATCAGGCAGAGGCTGTTCCCTTCTAATAGTGTAGCAATTAGATACAGCTATGAAGAAATAATGCTATGATTTGAAAATACTTGGATCCCTGTGCTATGCTCTCTTATTAAAGGTCCATAGACTGTAGCAACAGCAGAGTAGCCACTCCCACACGAAGGGCCATGTCTCCTTGTTTATTTTGCTACCATACAAATACACTTTTAGCCCATCTGTGCAAAATCTTTTAAGTTGCATAGTGTGGAAGAGGTGGAGAAATGGAATACTCCGTGTGGCTGGACTGTTAAGAGAAGTGAGCTACAGCTGTATGAGAGAGCTCTTTTTCCCCTGTGCAGTAAGAAGGAATGGCTTCTAACATAACATTGTGGTGGGGGGAGGGAGAAGGGGGCAAAGGGAGGAGGCTGGCATTGAACTGCTGTAGTACATAAATCTTGTGTTTTCTTTTTGTGTTTTTGTTTTTGGAATTGTATTTCTTTTGTATATTTTTATATCCCTGCTGCATACTTTAAGTGACACCTGTAATAATTGCTTTTCCTTCCTGTGCCATTTCGTATTCTCTTTGAAAGCACTGTAATAACCATATAAAAAGTAATGATGACTGCAAGTCAGCTGCATGTTTACTTTGCATAGTATACATCCCAATTTTGTCCAAGGTTGCCTGGATGTCTAGAGAAATAACGTCTTAGGCAAGAAGTAAATCAAGCATAGTGTATCTACAATGTGCAGAGACACTTGCGTTATCCTAGGCAATTTTGAAATTGGGATGCAAAAAGAATAGTACCTTTTTTGCTTCAGAAAAATCTGAAGGATTGTTTTTTCTTACTTTTAATAAGGTAATATATCAAATAAGGCTTCAACTGTTCGTATAACACATCCTTTACTTGCAAGGTATTCGACAGCTTTAAATTTAAGATAATGGTAAGATACACAACCACAGGAACACAGTATCCACAGATGGAGTGATTTTTGGATCTGTGTAGGAGGCAGGAACTTACCTGGTTTTGCTACTTTGTAAATTGCAGTTAGTGGCTGAAAGGTCTAATTAAGTATCCTTGAAGAGAGTGTGTACTGTTTCAGAGGGGTATCTATGAATACTTCTAATACAGATGTATATAATAGCAGAAAACTATCATGCAGGATAATCATCCACCCATGTTGTCCATCTTCAGAAAGGACTTGAAATTCAATGTGTTTAAAATGGAACCTTTGTTTATTCTTTGATCCTCTATCTGTTCTGCACTGTCTTGTGTGGTAAGGCAAGCTATTGTGGCCTTTTTGTGTCTCTAATAACCACAGGGATCAGTTCGATTATGTGGCTACTTCAGAAGTATGTGAAGTTGGACCTTTGCCACTGGAGACGTTCTTTTAGTATGGCCGTTTGCGTGGATCTCTGGGTTGCAGCATCTGCACAACCTCCCTTTTGAAAACAGAACATTTGTTCTTAAGTAAACTTTACACTTTGGGTTTTTACACAAGTCTTTATATTTGAATCATCTGCTTCTCTTTTGTACATTAAACTTCATTATGGGATTTTCCTCCCCCTCAAAGAGGATGCTTTTGTGGTTAAAAGACAGTACTGGATTTCAGGAAATTAAGAGTTCAGTTTCTGGTTCAACCACAAATTTCCTGTGTGATTGCTTACTATCTCTGCCTTGGTTCCCCGCAGATGTAGAGATGCTGTCTTATAAATTTGCAAGTTACCAGGGTCCATCCTGGTCATGTAATCTGATACTCTGCATAACAGAAATTAAAACAATTAGTTGCTTTAAGAAATTACAGGGTTTGTTTCTGTTCTAACATCTTGGAAGGTTAACCAGCCTTGATTTTGTTCAGGAATCCATTTCCCCTAGCAAAACACTCTCACCATTAAGAGTCTTCAGTGGTAACGGCTGTTTGAAGAGTTCTGGATTTTGGTGTTGTTTTTTTTTTGTTTGTTTTTTTGTTTTTTGTGTGTGTGTTTGTGAGTTTTTTGTTGTTTTTTTTTGTTGTTTTTGTTTTTTTTGTTTGTTTGTTTTTTTTGTTTTTTTTTTAATTTTACTGAAAAGTTTGCTCTTTTTCCCCAAAGTAAAAAAATATGACCAAGTAGCATTCTTAGACTAGCCAAAGCATTTCTTAATAGTTTTTTTTGGCTAAAGAGGCCTCTTAGCCAGAGTGTTCAACATAGCTCATTCTTTATGTTAAGGAACTGCTAAATGGTTGGATTCACTGTGTGTGCATGCATCAACTGTGCTGTGCATTCAAAATGGGACCACATTTTCAGAACACCTTTAGGTATTTATTAAACTTTAGGGTTTATTCCTATTTGCGTCCAGAGTTAGATACCAGGACTAGGTGTTTACTGCAGTTCCATGCAGTAGCATTTTCTTTTCTAGAAATAGTTTGGAGAACACTGCTTTCAGCTGGGCTTGAGGTGGCCACTTGTTGTCCTAAGGTTTTACTGCATGCATGCATGCACGTGTAGTAGAGCATGTGCATCTTGAGCCAAAACCAGGTAACATGGTACAAACTTTTGCAACAGGGTTTTCAGGGAAGCTGGCCAGTCTACTGACAGTTAGCAGACTGCTAACTGCAATCTGAATACCTTGTTTGTGAGAAGTTCTTTAGGCCTCTTATATGCATTCTGGATTTTTGTTCTGAACCGTTTTCACTCTTTGGTTCTGGCAGTCATAACTGTGTGTAAACAGTTTTGACGATACAAAAGCAC
Source organism: Psittacus erithacus (assembly GCA_009867235.2). Classification (NCBI taxonomy): domain Eukaryota; kingdom Metazoa; phylum Chordata; class Aves; order Psittaciformes; family Psittacidae; genus Psittacus; species Psittacus erithacus. The sequence goes on from WYDI02029863.1 coordinate 14,136, forward strand.
AATTACTGCTACCTCTTATTTTTGCTTTAAGTTCTGCTCCAGCATATATATCCAAATATTACACTTCATTTTCAACAAGAATGTTCCACTGAGAGCTTGTATTCAGTTGGAGTCAACACTTTCCCATGTCTGCTAATTTGAGGCTAATCTGAGCACTGTCTAGTCCTCTTGAGTCATACATTAGTTTAAAATGCAAAAGAAACTGCCTGTGTGTTAATCTTACTGATTTTGCTTTAAGCAGGTTAAGGACTACTTTGCAGTTTTGCCAAGAGGAATTATATGGGGAGTATGTTGTGAAAAGACATAGTGGCAAGCATCAAGGCACTGGCTCTAGGCTCTGCAAGAGGGTTTTTTTGTTTTGTTTTGTTTTTAATTAGTTCAAGTCATTTTTCTGAGTTTTTACTTTAATGCAATTAATAGCTGCAATTTACTAAAGCTTCATTTGAATGTGTTAAAATTAAAGTCATTCAACTATGTATATTTCTAGGTAATTCATGTGGGTTTTCATGATTAATCTCTCACTGTTATTAGTTATTGTTTCATTACGTTTTTGTCATAACAAAAATTGACTGAAATTGTGTTTTCTTTCAACTCATTTAACTACTTAGGAAACTACATCAACACAAAGTTGCAGAGTGATCCCTTGTGATATTCAACTAGAAATACCTGTTGGATTTAACAATTTGCTGCGTGCGGGCTGTTCTGATTTTTCTCATCTCCCTTTGAAATTCTCATTTATCAGAATTGTATGGGTTTTTTGGTGGTTTTTATCAGCATGTTATCAGTGTTTATTCTCAGACTGAAGTAGCACTGTACTTTAGCACTAGCTACTAGGAAGAAAATTAACTCTATTCTAGCAAAACCAGGGCAAGAATGATAAGATAAAACCAGGCATCTTACAGAAGTCCTCTGTGTCACCCCAAGTATTTTGTCAGCTCAAATAATGACCCCTTTTAAAGAAGTTGTAGAGGATGGGAAGAGCCTGTTTTCTTTAGAAGGGACTGAAGTGATGCTAATTATGTATCTGTCTGTTATTATATGTTAATGACCGCAAAGACCTCATGGGCCAGTTGTTTCTCAGTATTCCTGGATGGCTAGTTTTAACTTTCATTCCTTCACTTGGCTTCATTTTCTTAAACAGCGCTTCTTTTCCAGCTGTAATATTATTTTAATTTTTGAACGCAATCAGTACTGGGCTGGTAATGTCCTGATGTCTAGTGGTGGCATGTCTCCAGGGCATGTCTGCTTAGTTCTAATAATTGCTCATTCTGTTCCAAAAAAACCCCTTACCTAAGTTAATTTTAACATTCCTTCACAGTGCAGCCCTATTTACACTGTAAATTAGCCTTGCAAATAAGTACAGAAGCAGTATGATAGTCTGCACTGATTTCTGCATTATTTCTCACAATATGCATGTGCCTTCTAGGGGTATCTTAAGATAAGTGGTATATTTTTTTTTTTTCCCTCTACATTTAGGCAAGAAATCACTTGTCTGTGCAGGATGTTGGGCAGTTGCTAGAAGCAGCAAAGTAAGGAAAAGAGTAGCTTGTATCACAGTGAAAGATGATAAAGCTTATAATAACTCTCCATTTCTCATAGTCTTAAGAAATAGAAGTTGGAAAGGCTATGAAAGTTGTTAGCTTGTTGCTGCTCCTTCTTCCCAACAGAGTCAACTTGATCTGAACTGTTCTGATGGGTGTTGCCATCAGGATTCATTACACAGTATTCAGACTGACCTGTAAAATTCTCTCTTGCAAAGGTAAAGTTTACTTACATGGTGCAAAACATCTTGATTCCAGTGGGGGGAGGGGTTTAATCTGTTTGTTTTAGCCCGAATTGTGATGCTTTAGATCTTTTTTCTGTCTCAGACCACTGAAACTTTTTTAAAAAAGGAGTAAAACTTCAATTTTCTGTGAGAAGACAATGCAAAAAGCATATAAACTTGTTTAGGATCTTTAGGTAGTCTTGCTGCTACAGAAAAGAAAGGCATCCCTAATGCAGAGGTTTAAGATGAAGGGACTAGGAATGTATTAAAAAGATGAGCTTTAGTCACATTTAGGATTCACCTGAAAAATTAAAGCATGTATGTTTAAAGATTGTTTGGATTTTTTTTTTTAGTTTGGGGTTTTTTTTTTATTCTCTAAATGTTTTTTCTTTCACTACCCCTCTGCCTCTCTTCTTATTTCCCCCTCTCCTATTCTTTCCCATCCTCTAGTTTTCATGCCTTTGAGCCCCCCTTCCCCAAGTTTCCTCTCCACACTACTCTGTGTCACCTTCTGCATTAATCTAGGTCCCAAATTCTGTAGAGAAACTATATTTATTAGATAAGTTTAATAAAAAGTCATCCCTTTTCAAGTTAATAGGATGAACTGAGCTGCAGAATCTGCAACTTTACACAGGTGAGAGACCAGTAATTTGTTAGTCATACCTGTGAATATTTTTCACTGTGTGCTTAGGAAACCACAAGTATTTTAGTTTGAATAGGTTGTCCTCTCTGTAGGCATATAGGCACTTCAGATATGAATATATGTAAAAATATATATGATATAAGCTATGTACACAGTACATCTACATAACTACACGCACACAGACACACGCGTTGTCAGATGTGTATGTCTTAAGTACACTGGATGATATGCTGCCAGGAAACTTTACATTGCTTCTGCACTTCTAGATATCACCAGTGGTACTGGCTGTGCCTAAATTTAAAGATAATGGAAAATGGTAATATCAAGCTGCCACATAAATAGTTGAAAGTGAAAGGAGGAAGGTAGCTTGAACAAGCAACTCACAAGAAAGTATTTGCTTCCAAAATGCAGCACAGAAAGAAGACAACTAAACGGAGACTGAATCTTAGACGTTCACTCTGTACGTTAAGTTTAATCGTTGTATCAACGGCTTCATATGACAGGAAATGATCTGGACGTTTTGTTCACTTATTCAGGATGCCCTTAGTTTCAGAGAGCAACTGGTAACATGGAATGCACCTCGGAAGGGGACAGCTGAACTCTCCCTCTGGCTTGAGTGAGGAAAGAGCAGCGATGAAATCCATGGACTGTGTGCATGTCACCCAACAGAAGGATACCGCCTCCTCTGCCCCCCCCGGCACTGCTTCAGGCGCTACAGGACCTTTTTCTGTCACATTCCTGTGGTTTGCAGTGCTCCTGTCCTCTTGCCTTGCAGCAGTGTCTTTTTACCATGTTGTCACCCTGAAGACAGAACTAGAAGCTCTGCGCAACGAGGTGATCTACAGAGTCAAGGCAAGGTCTCCGCTAGACTTGCCACCCATGTCCCCTGATGAAAATAAAGCAAGTACCCCTGTTCCTTCCTTCCTGCAAGTGTCTGCAGCTGGCACCAGGCAGGTAAGCTGGAGGGGTGGTTTTCAGCTTGCAGAGGTGTGCATACGTGAGGCTGCTTTCACTGGCTGTCTCTTCTCCCTGTTAGGAGATGCTGCTTCCTGGTCCTGGACCAGATGAAAGCTTCCGAAAGGAAATCTGGACTGGGAGCAGAAACAGGTGGAGAAGGTCTATTGTCCACACAGAAGAAACAGGTAAATAGCATCCAGTGAAGTGGGATGGGATGATGCAGTTTGATTCTGTCTTGAGAAAAGCAGCAGTGCTTGACTCATGTCTTCTTCTGTCAGCCCATCTGTGCTCCCAGAACCCATTACAGTTTCCACAGTTACTGCTGAATGAATGGTGTTAACTGTAGGCATATTCTCTTAATGGTCACCATACAGAATCACAGAATGGTTTGGGTTGGAAGGGACCTTTAAAGGCGATTTAGTCCAAGCTCCCTGCAATGAGCAGGGACATAACTGTTTAAGGTACTAGATATTCATGCTATCTGCAGGTTGAACTTTGAATATTAGATCCTAAATCTGCTTTTTGTAACGGAGGTATTTCTTGATGATGTGGTAAAGTTGAGTAAAGCAGCTTCAAATCATTCAGATTGTAAATTGCTCAGTTCTAAATCCATCAGTCTCAACTCAGGGTAATGCCTAACTTGTTTCTCTCTGTTCAATAGTAAGGAGGGAAGGCTATTATTAAAAATGCCAAGTCATTTTTCTGGGAAAACATGCTCATCTTGAAAGAGAGAAGTAATGAGAAATATCCTTAATTTAGGGAAGTAGGAGCTTTCAAAGAGAAAGGCTGACTTGTACCTGTCAAAAAAGGGCGGCTACAAGAAATTCAGTTTAGCATCATTTCTACATTAAAGCAATCTATTAATGTAATTAGCAAAGTTAATAAAGGCATGCCTATCCAGTAAGATTTTTTTCTGTCATGGCCTTTCTAAAAGGTGTTGCAGAGAACATTGAAGTCTGCGCTTCATAGAAGATGTGTACTATAATGTTGAAATATTAATGAAATATATTTTTCTTTGGGGATAAAATGCCTACTTTTTTTTTTTTTTCCTTTCCAAACACAGTGATGCCTGATAGGATGAAATACAGAACTTTATTAAAACAGTTTTCATACATGTTCTAATTGCACTGAGTAATCAAAAATGTTCTTGTGTTGCTAAATCAGTTCAATCCTTTTATAGATACTTTCAGGTTTTAATGGATAAAAGCTGTTATCTTAAATTATTAATAGATGAAGTTGAAATGGACTAATTCATAGGTAAAGACTAAACCAAACTTTGCTTAAAATATGCTTTTGAGGGACTAATCAATGTGAAATGTACTTTGCTTAATCTTCTGCAAGCTAAATGAAATTTAAGTTCTAGTGTATAATCAATCTACTTACCTCCAGTATTCTCAAGAGAGAATATTCATTTAGGACATTACTCAAAATCCATAGGTTTAAATGGGTTTTATTCTATTTTATTAGTAATCTTTGGCTCAGGGTCTTGCTAAGAGTGATTTCACAAACAGGACTGAGGACAAGATTGCCTAAATTGTATTTCTTGGGTTTTTTGTCATGGGAAACTTCCCTGCTCTCCCCGCCCTAGCAACTCCCAAATAAAAACTAGTGATATAAAGCACAAGCATCATCAAAAATAAGGAGGCATGTCTTTTTAAAAATTAATGTTATAGTATCAGTACTCTGCAAGTTATCCAGTTCCTTTCACAGCAGCTTTCATCTTTATTCTTACTCCTGTTTGAGGGTATATGGAAAGGGTTATGGGCTCCTTAGCTGTGTTTCTGGCAGACTTAAAATTCTTCTCATGAAGTAGCCACCTTTAGTTATTCCTATTTACCTTTATTCACAAAAAATTCTATATAAGCTATGTATTTCTGTAAGGTTTTTTTGTGGGTTGGTTTTTTTCCCCTAAAAAAAAAAAAAAAAAGAAAAAGACCACAGCTGGCTTTAAAATTGTTCAGAATTGGTAACAGAAAGCACAGAATGTGGGCATTTATTTAAAAGAGGAAAACGTAGGCTGACCTACTACAGAACTGTTTTCTAACATGACAATTATATTTTTGTATATAAAGAAGAAAAAAGTAAGTTAAAAATCTTGCATTCATATGAAACGTCATGTGTTAGGGTTAATTTTCTGCCTGCTGTAATTACAGCGGATTAAGTTTGTCAGAGTTCAGTAAGATGCTGCATTTTCTCAGATCAGATTTCACCGATGACCGTGAACCTACTAGTGAATGTTAAATTTTTTTTCAGCAGAGTGGGTGAAATAGGAGAGCACGGTGGTGTTCATGGTGCTGAATCCTGTCTGTTACTTGGTCATGTATGCAGAATTACTGGCTCTGCGTTTTGATCTTCTCTCTTCTGTTTCTCAGCACCAGAATCCTGGCAGCCTCCAAATCATCCTGCAGATGTGCTGCACTCATTCTGGTACAATGGCAGATAAGTTAGGGTATTGAGTGAGGTGCTTTGTTCTTGTCCTATTTCTGTTTGCTTCAACAAGCTCTCGAAGTAGAGTTTGGTCTGATAATTAATCGTAGACCCATAATTTCACTTTAACACAGATGATTCCTTAGAAAGTGAATACTTGAAAATGTCACTGATACACAATTGCTTCTCTTGTACTTCAACAGAGAGCAGAAGGAAAATACAGAACCATTATTTTATTTATAAGTAAATTTGTGGTTTGATTCTGTTAGGATCTTTTAAATTTTAATTATTAAATTCCAGAAATAGATGCCACATGATTCTTTTTAGGTCCAGCACAGTGCTTCTTGAACATATGGAGTTCCCATATTTTATTTTTTTTCTATTTGTTTGATGTTGTGCACATCAAAGTGGCCGCAAATTATAATTTTTAGTTAAAACATGAAGTGAATGAAAATGGATCTAACACAATGTTGTTCTTTCATATATTTATGGGGTATATATTTGACTGTGTTCATGCATACAACTATTAGTCATCAGTTGCTGCACATTTTGTGTCTTGAGAAAATTTCCAACTCAAGTAGGTTGAAGAGATGGGTTTCAAACATCAATTCCAAATAAAGCTGTCAGAACCAGAGTTTTTGATGCAATGAGTAGGAGTTAATGAGTGATTTTGAAAGGTACACATTATTAATATGCAGGCAGATCATCTAACCACTTCTGGCAAATGTCATATCAGGACGCATAAGAACAGATGTAATCAGCCTTACTTGTCTTTTTTTTTTTTTTTTTTTTAATAAATTTTACCTGTAGAGGAAAATTGCTGCACAACAAAATCCTCTCCTGAATTTTGTACCCTGTTCACAATTACTGGTTTCCTTGTCTGCATGCTTGTCTCTAAGCTGTATGTGCACTTTAGTCCAGAAACAAGCTATAGGTTCAATTACCTAAGCCAGTTCAATGTATGAATATCAAGTTATGTTTGCACGCTGTCTTTGTGCCTTGTTCTGATAATTATTGTGGGATTCTGATCCCCATGGCCGACTAGTGAGGTGAGCATCAAGTCTTCTCTAAACCCCAATCAGGTGACATTTGCTTTGGCAGATTGGTACATTTGTTGGTTAGAAGTGTTTTGGCCCTGTAGGTTATTGGTTTAGGTCACTGTGACAGAGAGATAGCAAGACTTTTCACAAATAGAATTTGATTTTAGTGATCATAAAATCAAGAAACCTACCTTTTTGTTGCTTGTCCAAACAAATGACACATAAAATTCCCTCACCAAATATTCAAAGTACTTCTTATTTTCTTGTTTCAAGAGGGGAAATATGAGTTCTCTTACTTTAAAAAAGGCCTACTTCTTGAAAAGATATGTTATTCTTTTTTGTTTCTGCTGACAACGGTCTTACTCAAAAGGAATTATGCCCTTCTGTGTCAAAGGATAGACAATTACTTGATAAAATGCGTGCAGTTTTACATGGATAATTCCATTTACTGAATGAATGAATTGGTGCTGTGTATTATGCAGAAAACTGTGCAATCAAAAAACCGCAAAATAGGCTCTGATTTTTAAGAACAATATTCTGCTTTATACTGTATAACAGAAGTCTACATAAATTATTCTTAATTGTTATTAAATTATTTTCTTCTTATTCTGATTGTAACATGTTGTAATTCTGTTAAGGTCAAAATAATGCTACTAATATTTTGAAGGTATTTGTTAGATCTGAATCATACCTGTAGCTATGACCAAACCATTTTAGTGCAGAGATTGGCTTAATCCATGATTGATGCCATATAAAGACTTCTTAATTAAAAAGCACCAAATTAAACAGTTTGTAAAAATGCACAAGCAAAAAATAAAAGATCTCTTGTGGTAAGAAATGAAGAAGTTAAGGGAAGAACAATTGCAAATTGTTCCAGAACATGCATGTCATTTATACATGGAATTATCTAGTGTTTAAGTATCTTTTCATAAGTCTACAGAGAACAGTTACAGACCAAAGAAAGAATCTAAACATGTAGGTCTTTTTCTTTTTTTTGAAGTTCAGAGGTTTTGCCTGTTTTAATTTCAGCAAAAATTTAGACAGGTCACTTGGGCCTCAGGTAGCGAAACTTCAAAATTTATGCATGAGTTCACAGATAATAAACTTGAAATTTTGTTTGGATGGATTGTGAAGTTAGATTGCAAAGTATTGAAATGATTATGCAAGTTAAGTAATACAAAATCTTGCATGGAAGGACAAATCTGATTTTATGGATACCATGCAGATGTGCCGAAGGCTGCATTCTTATCCTGCTGCAAAGGCTAACTTTTTTTTTTTTTTAAACTGGTGGTTTCATTGCTCAACACATAGAGAACACATCCCTTCATGTGCTCGCTGTGGTTTATAAAGGCATCTGGAGTCACTGACTTCTTCAGAATTGGCTGTTCTGTTCATGGGAAAAGGCAGGTTCTGAAATGTTCTTCTTCCCACCCACAGCCTGCAGAGCGGTTAAAATCAGGAAAAAAAGTGCTCATCAAAGCAAAGCTATAAAGTCAGAAGAGGATGGGGCACATTTTATTGTTCTTGACACACAGTTTTGTACAGCTAGGCCTTACGGTGGCACTCAGTCTTGGTATTTTTACACATTTTAAAAATATATTTTATGAACCTTGTCTTCTGCTTGCATTAGTAACTATTAACAAATTCTTTAGACTACAAAACTGATGCTAAGGTTTGATTTACACTGTGCTGAAGGGCATTCAGGTAGAGCTTTTGATTTATTCTGCTCAGTACTGATAGTAACTATTCAACCCATACTTTGTAAGGCATATATTCTTGATACTGTACTTCAGGTAAGATTTGGGTTCTTCTTGGAATAGAACTGCTAACACTTCAATGTTAACTTTTTACTGGAAATCCCTGTTAATTATCCAGAAAATATACTCTATATATGCATATTTTCTCCTTAATAGTAGTGTTGTTTACTTTGAATTTGTTTCAGAGAATTACTTAATTTTAAGCATGTGTGTAGTTTTCCTGAGGTAAAAATGAAGTACTTGTATACACTGGAAATTGTTATGTGTCTTGTCTTGTCTTCTGAACATATTTTTGAATCATGTTGTACAATTTGTCAAATGCTTCTTTAGCTATTATTTAGCCTTTGTGGCTTTAGATAAAACGAACGCTCTTCCAATTTCTGGTTTCTTTATTGTCATGAATGACACTGTTGTGTCCGTATTTTTCCATGAAAAAATAGCTTACTGTATTCCATGACACCTTATTTCTATCTGCATATACTACAAAAAAGAGCTAGTGAGATATATATATATTTGTTTTAGAGGATATACGTAGATTTGCTATCTGTAGAATAAAGCCAAGTTGATATGTGTTTTAAAAATATAGAAAATATCTTCGATGGTACTGAAATTGCTGATTTTAATTACTGTGTAGCCATTCGCAGCAATGATGACTAGTATTTCAATGCTGCAAACAACTGAAACATGAATCCAGACTCGCAGTCTGTGAATCAGGGTAGTTTCAATAACGTCAATTGAGTTTGCAGAGCAGGTTTAACAAGAGTTGCTAAAGTAGCCATAACTTTCACTGTTTGTAGACACTACTCATTTGTACCCAGCTGGATAGCAGCTGGTTAGTGTGAATCACAACCAATCCTCTCTTGTTTGGTTAGTGGAAAATCCAGTGGCCACACTAGTAAGTTCTTTTAAAAGCAGGAATGAAAATTTTATTTTAGCTTACTGAAATACCCAGGAATCAGCAAATTCCATTCACTAGGAGGACACTTTGCTCCAAAAAAGAGTGCATTAGTACCTTGTGAAATAACTCGCCTGATGAACTTTGTTTTGTGACTCCAGAAATTCACATTTTTATTTTATTTGGAAGTTTCTTTTTCAGAAAATTCTGTTGCTCACAAGTGTGATAGAAAAAAGTCTGAAGTGTGATACCTTTTTTGATTTTTGTGTTGGCTTGTTTTTTTTATTCCTTATCAGAAGGCAAGGAATTCAGATGCCTTTAAATTCTTGGTTTGAAAATCTATAGATTTTGGCACATTTTTGATGAGAAGTGGTAGAACTCAAGGAAATGTAGGAGATGGGAGCTTGCAGGATAGCATTCCTCTTAAAGTAAGTAGGCTAACAGGTTGTGTGATTATTGTGACATTGGAGCATACCCAGACACCAGCTGTACCACTGAGTGTTGCTGAGCATCTAGCCCCCTTAACGTAATTTCAGGCAGGCCCCTGTGGAAAGGAAACTTAGAGACTGCTTTCTAGTCAAATTCTCTCACCACCTGCTGTGCAGTGACAGGTTTGTGCTGCTGGGCATTTACTTGCACATGTGAATACAGCCAGCACATGTAGAAACAACATCCCATGCAGCCTTCTTACCCAAAAAGAGGTAGACAAAAAGAGGGATTCAGTAGTCCATAGCTCTTAACTCTTGGTAAATGCAATTGATCTCTATCAAGTGCAGTTCCTACTGTTTTCCACCCTTCAAAGTAGCACTAGAACCAGATGTTTTCATTAAAATCTGCTCTAAGCAAATGCAACTATCCTTTTATTTTTTTATCCTTTTAGCAGATTTTTTTCACAAGATCTTTGTTTCACTTGGAGCCTATGTTTTAACATACTGCCATGTTTTTCTTTGATAAAACTCCTAGTTTCTCATTAGTGTCACTGGTCTCTATGGTTTTGAGCAACACATTAGTTTTGACAGATACTAAGCTATTTGTTATGCGTGCGTTAATTTGCTAACAGTCATCTCAATATCTTCCCCCTTAGCCTCAGTACAGGCTGACTGAGTGCCAGTATCTGAAAACATACTGAAAGTACATACACATGAGAATTTATTTTGCAAGTACCATGTAACCAGTATATATGACTAATATTTTACAGCAACTATGACTGGAAACTAATTTCTTTAAAGCATATAGTAAGCATCGTTAGTAAATCTTCTGATATCTGTCACAGTTGTCAGGGTTGGGATTTTTCCTTTTTTTTTTTTTTTTTTTTAGTTTTTGCTTAGGAAATGGACAAGGCTCATTGATCTGCTCCTAGCTCATTTGACTTACTGCTTCATATTTCAATTATATCAGGACCAGAGATTAAAACAAGCAAGTATTACTTGTGCTATTGTCTGAACCCTCCTGCTTAGCTCCATGGTCACTGAAGGTTATCTATGCTTAGCTCCGTGGTCTCTGAAGGTTATCTAATACATGTTGTGGTATGAATTTTGGTTTTGTACGTTTGAGCAAGATCTGCATTAAAATCAACAGGTTATGTTTTCAGATCAGTGGTGAGACCAAGAGAAATTTCTTTTTGTGCCCTTTTTTTTTTTTTTTAAAAGTTGTTTCAAAAGCTTACTCTGTTCTACTACTGGTTTCTATTTCTTTGATTTCAAAATGCTTTCACTTCACAGTGCTGCAGGCCTGCTTGCAACTGATTGCTGACAGCAAAAGTGATATTCAACAGAAAGGTAAGAATATGTTCCATGATTTATAGCTAACTATTCCATGTATTAACTCTTCCATCTGATCTTGTCTAACTTCAAAGCAGTAACTGAGTTATGTCACCTAAGTAAAAATAATTAAAAAGTCCCTGCATCTGGACAGCTCTTGCAAATATCCTGTTTTCAGTGGGGAAATCCAGTTAGTGGGACTGGAAGTCTTGACTAGAAGTCAGCTTTGTTAATTTCTGTCAGAGGAAAATGAAGAAAGTGACTTTTCTTTCTGATTACCCCAAAATTACTGTTTCTTTTAGATGATTCAAGCATTGTCCCTTGGCTTCTGAGCTTTAAACGTGGAACAGCTCTGGAAGAGCAAGGAAATAAAATAGTGATCAAAGAAACAGGATATTTTTTCATTTATGGCCAGGTGAGAAAGTTCAGTCCCCCTCAGCATCTGACTTTTAAAAGGATTTTTAATGTCTGTACACAATATGTTTGAAGTCTGCACCTTTTCATTTTGTAGGTTTTATATACGGATACAACATTTGCTATGGGACACCTAATACAGAGGAAGAAGGCCCACGTGTTCGGTGATGACCTCAGCTTGGTGACATTGTTTCGTTGCATCCAAAATATGCCACAGTCTTATCCGAATAATTCTTGCTATACTGCTGGTAAACATCTAAGTTTTCCTTTTCTATGTTTGCAAATAAACTGTATCAGGTAGAATCTGCAGTGCTGGGTGATTAAGTGTTGTGGTAGTTGTAAAGAAAATGGACTGCATTTGTGTATCTGGTTAATTGTAAAATTACAGAATACTTTCAAAAATACTTTTTATATAAAGTATTGGCAGTTGGAAGGTATGCATCTAACTTAGGTGATCTGAGCAATTCCCTTCTCTCCATTAACTATATAATGTAGTAAGATACTTTAGTGTTGTCTACTTCAGGCATCTAACTGAAGTATCTAAAAGCATATACTATCCTTAATGAAGAAATCAGTTTAACTTAGGTGTTGAGTCCCACATTTAGTTATACCAATAAAATATTTAGGAGTGTTGTTCTACCTTAAAACATCATATATTACTTTTAGCCACCCAATTTTTGTCTACCTTACTCTAGGATTTCAAAAGATGTTTCTTATCAGCTTAGTTCTCCTTACAATGGCTGCTGTCATTTTACTCTTTGGTTAGATGAAAAATAGTTAATTCCTATAAGGAGCTCTTTCTGACTGCACAAATTAGAAACACCACAAGAAACACCAATTAAAATATTTAATGCAAGTCCAGCAGGCTCAGTGCTCAGTATATATGTATACTCCTGCAGTAGCATTTAGGAATTATTGTCAAAGCCTATTAAACCTTGTTTGGTTGCTCCTATTTATCTGTCTTTCTCCCTTAATAGTGGATTTGAGGGTTTTCTCTTTTAATTTACACAGATCTTGCTGGAAAATAAAAATCTCTCCTTTCAGTGCTTTATCAAAAAGTGGGTGACACTGAATGATGGAGTTGACTGTTGGCGAGTAGTGGCATTAAACAAATGGGATGGGGAAGGAAGCTAATTTTTTTACAAATAAACATAAATTAGCTACTTCCTCCTGGCAGTTGAGGCTGTCCAATAATTTTCTTTAATTTCCTGTCCCTCTACCCACACATTCTGGAACCATAACCACCTTCAATTTCATCTGTCATTTTACTCTTGTATTACTTTCCACCTTAACTACGATATCTACTCCAACCTGCCACTTCACAGCTCCTGCTTTCCAAATTTGCACCCTTCTGCTTTCAGCTGGAAAACCAAATCCCACTGCAATATCTCATGCTGCTGAGCATGTTTTGCAGCAGATGTTAGATGTGCTGTCAGCTCAGTGACTACAACTTGAAGGTGAGGTGCTTTCAGTTATCACATCACCTGATGTGCAGCTGGCAGGAAGCAAACTTGTGCTCTGCAGCTGCATCAATCAGCTGATGTCTGGTAACTTCATTTGGTTGGTAAAGCTCATGAGACCTCCTCCAGAAGTGTGGGAACAGAGTGGTCTAGGACCAGCAACACCCAATGCTGAGCTTGACTGTCACATAAGTGAGGGATCTGGGTACACCACTAATATGAATTTTTGCAGTGGTTGCATAAATGAACTTTGGTATGCTGAGTGCAGAGTGGAAAGTAGGTCTGGCTCTACAGAGGATGTTAAGTATCAGCTTTGGGTAGCTGACAATTAGGCACAATTTCTAAGATTGTGCCTAGAAGATGAAACAGCACTTGGTACAAGTAAGATGCTTATATTGTTTAAATTATGTGTAATGACTTTTTAAATACAGTTTATGAAAATAATGTATTTGAAATATTAACTTAAAAATATTCCAAATCTTTTGCCAGGCATTGCAAAATTAGAAGAAGGGGATGAACTTCAACTTACAATACCACGGAGAAGGGCCAAAATATCCTTGGATGGAGATGGTACTTTTTTTGGTGCAGTTAGACTCCTCTGAAGCCCTTCATTTTTATTATGCTTAATGCAGTTTTCTTCTTTTCCTATGCCTTTATCAGAGAAATACTGAATTGTAGTACAGCTGCCAGTTCAGACTCTCCCCATCCACCACCAGCTTCTGAGAACTTTTCTTCTGTTTAATAAGCAAACCCAAAACAGGAAACACACCAGACAGTTGTGAGATATAACCATCATGTGATTGCCAGAAAGAAAATTTATTTTAGGCAATGAGAGACTCTAAAAAACAATTGTAAAGCAATGGGTTTTGGGGTTTGAAACAATATCTTGTCCATAAGGCAAACCAAAGAAGGAGTTGACCAAAAAGTACAGCATAAACAGGACCACTGACTATTAAATTGTTATCTGTAACTGAAAAGGAAAACAAGTACATCATAGATTTGCTTTGTTTCATTAATAAAATATCTGAAATATGAAGTATGTGGAAGAAACATTGAACAGTTGATTCCTTATCAGAAAATGGAGGTGTCAAGTGGGTTCTGGGTTCTTCATTTTTTCTTTGACAGCATGATTTTGGGGAAGGAAAATCTTTATGGGATAACGGAAACAAACACTTCGGAAATATACGGAATAGTAGCCACTGGCTGGCTTGCTTCCCTGTGAACAAAAGGGGTATAAATTACTAAAATCTATTAGTAGTTAGTAATTAGAATTAATTTTACTGGAAAAAGGACATATGAGATGCTTCAACAGCTCCCTCTTCAAAGCATTGCTACTCATCAAGGTGTATGTGTAAACTTGCATACATAAGCAAGGCAAGGATAGAAACACAGTGAGATTAGACACAATACAGTAGGTGGAACTTGATTTCTGGCTTCACAATTTCTGCAGTCATATAAAGATGTGTATATATATACAGTATACATATATGTATATAAATGAAAGTATGTGCACACACATATATAAGCTTTTGACATTTAGGCATAGAATTTTATCTTCTTTTGAATAGTTTATCCAATGGAAATATTACTACATACATATTTTTGTATTTCATTTGCTTTTTCATATGATCCATTCTATGCAATATAGTAAAAAGAAAAATCCAATAAACCTGGAACCAGTCTTATAACTAAGAAAATATATTTGTATGCAGAAGTCTGGGCTTAATCCTTAGGTTAACTATAGGCTTTTTTCTGAAGTTTTGAATAGATTGGTAAACTCTGTTTTATAAAAAAAATCAGACCTGTAAGAAGACTAAACAGATGTTTGGTTTTTTTTTTTTCTCTGTATGCTTAGTTCAGTAGGTAAGATTTATGTCTATTTTTATCCCAATAATCCACGTGTATTGCATGGTCAAGGTAATAGCATGGTAATAGTGTGGTGGTCTAAGAACTGTCGTAAGGCAAACATAGAATACTTATTCCACTGATCTTCAAAGAAGTATTGAAGTGCCACTGGAATAGATAAAACTCATGGTAATGAACTGTAATTAATTTGAAAATATTTTTAGGGGTTGAGACTTATGTCATATAAGCTCTTTTAGTAAAGAAATAAGCTTTCTGTATTGCAATCTCCTTGTCTGTTTTTATAAATCATGCTGATTTGATTGAGTTCTCATAGTGATAGACAACAAATAAGAGATTTGGAACTAGGAATTACAGACCATGGTAAACTATGAAACAATTAATTCAGCTTCTCTGGGCTTCAAGAAGACATTTCAGCAATAAGCATACGTGCATTTGATTACCACACTGTGATTTTTATGTAGCTTAACTACAGTTTCAAAATCTCTGCAAGTCTTCCTTATACAAATTCATTTATTTATGTGTCCTGGTGCTGAAGCTGCTGCTGCTAATGATTATCATTATTATTGTTATTCTTATTTAACTTTGATGTGCTAAGTTTACCAAAAAAACCCATTTTTAAATCCTCTACAGGAACCGTCAGTTTAGCCAAAGGTCGTGTGACGCTACATGTAGATAAAAAAATTACTAGCGTTTAGCGAGCTGTCTTGTCGTTACTGACATACCTTAAAAAGATGCCCAGAATCTCTAACCAAAAGCCTGTTGATTTTAGTGGTGTCTGATTAGAAAATAGAAATTTCCCAGAGACTTGATGGCTAAACTTACAAATTCTACTTTTGGTACATACTTTTGGTATGTAACTTTCCCCAGTGGTTTCAGTGAAATTGTGTGTACTTAGCTTAAGACAATTCTAAAGGTGCTTGTGTTCTTAGAAGGTGAAGCTTTGACATAAACAGACACAGTGTAACACTTTAAACATACAGAACATAGCAAAAATGATGTGAAGCTAAATCAATTGTCATCACTGCCCTCTTCTTCACCATGTTTCTTCCTTCTGCTGCTGGTGAATGTGGACAGAGCAGAAGTTTGGAAAGTGTTTGGGGTATGGTATTGCTTGGAGGAAACATTTCTCATTGGAGCACAAAAGATTTCAAAAGCGTTCCTTTCCTTTAGTAGGAAAAATCTGAACCTCAAGTTTCTTCACAAAAAATGTGAACTGCAAGAACCTCCACCAATGTGCAGAGAGTGGAAGCCAACACACTTCAGATATTTCTACTGACAAAGCTGGTAATTTTGTTGTTGCTGGATTAGTTTTCTGGTGGCTTTTGAGAAAACTTGTCTTCTCAAAATTAATCTGCTTCTGCATGAAGTTGAGTTTTAACAAATCAGCAGTTTCTAACCAAAGCAGGAAGAAAAGGAGAATACCTCATTCCTGATAACTCTGCTAATAAACTGGTGATGCACGAGATAGCAATGATGCTTGTGCTTGAGTTAGTAGGAGTTACTAAAACTTTCTGCATTTGATAGATGTTATTTAAATAAGTGTGTGTCGTGGTTTAAGCCTAGTCAGCCACACAGCCCTGGCTCACTTCCCAGCCCCACGGCCCTGACCCCCCCGCCCCCCCCCCCCCCCCCCCCC